>JBBMKE010358362.1:0-13132 GCA_037834125.1 Lippia alba | reverse complement strand
ACACGGTGTTGGCTCTGTCCTTTAAAACTGATGTTGCAACTATTCAGAAGCTCAAAGCCGGGTTACAAGGGTAGAAGAATTGTTTTTGGAGATATCGTGAAGAAATAAAAGTGTTCTGAATAATGTGTATCATTTTCCTTGGACGAAGGGGTTTGAGAGTACTATTACCATAATTTGAATAAAGTTTTTGATGATTTGATACGTTATTCGCATCGGAAGAGACTGTAAAGTCGTCTCGAACTTGAAGATTCCGGCAAGATAGGTCGGTCGGAGAAAAATAGGTGAGAGAGACTTGAGAGATAAGTTGGGAATTGAGAAATTTTATTAATGCTTGAATAATCCAAATACCATAATACACCTAATATATAGAAAAAACGTTTCTTAAACCAACTAGAACTCACTAATAACTGAATACGGAATAACTTGGAAATAAAGACACTACTTTTGCTAAGACTTCTGCTATGACATAATAACAACACTAATCTACTAATATCCATATCACTCTCCCGCCCTTTGAGAACCACCTTGTCCGCAAGGTGTAATGCGGAAAAATTTATTGTTGCTTGTCGTTCCCAAGGTGGCTTCGGTGGGATAATAAGTAGTTCATAGCGGGCTGAGATTTTGCCGGATGCTCGAAAGACATTAAAGTGATGGAGGGTGATCGCCTTCGGGGTTGTCGTGCCTCTTTTGAGCGTGACCAACTTATCGTTCCAAGCAAATACCATTGTTAAGTTGGCGTAGTCATGAGAGACGCGGCACATTCTATCTTCTCTTGGGCTGCACCTGTAACAACAAATATTGACCCCAACTCATTCTATCTTTCCTCAGGTTGCGCCTGTAACAACAAATATCGACCTCATCATCATTGTTATCACCAAGTAACAATAAAGATTGACCACAACCATGACCCTAGACCCATTTCTCGTGACAATGGTAACACAAACCCTTCACCTCACGCTCCAAATGCTCGGGCACAGGACAGACGCTGGACGGGCGGATTTGGATATGGGGTCGGCGGCAATAACTGCTGCGGTTCCGGGCTAGGAACTAATGGTATCGAGGAAGGAGGCACATAAGGCTCCGCCTTTCTCAAATGCGGGCTGGTGTTCCAGCATCGAGCCCGTTTGTTGCACTTTGGCTAGCATCCCAAAATAATCGACACAATTGAGTGGGTCGAAATGGAGCTTGAATTTGGCGATGAAATCCTGCCATGAATCCAAGAGGTTATTACGTTGACGCCACCGAAACCAGTCGAGGGCAGGTCCCTCAAGCATCAATCCAATAGTTGACAGGCGAGACTCCTCCAAAACCCTGTAGAACACGAAATACTCGTGTGCCTGAAGAAGCCAACCCAGCGGGTCCGAACAATCACACTTCGGCATGTCAACCCGTAACCTGGTAACGGGGTTCTGAATGCCTATGTCGTGCGCCGCATCCCCATGGAACATACTCGTCGATTTCGAGTCCACATGTGATTTATGACCCCGGGTGATAAAGCCCTGCAAGTCCGAATGTAATTTTCGAATCACCTGATTCAACTGTTGCAGAGATTGTTGCATCGCCGTGTTATGAGAGAGCATCTGCACAGCAATCCGCTGCTGATACTCTTTGAATCGCGCTTCGGGAATAGATTCTGCCATGAAGTTACTCGATTAAAGCACCAGTTAGCGTATCAGAAGAGACTGTAAAGTCGTCTCGAACTTGAAGATTCCGACGAGACCGGCCAGTCGGAAAAAAATAGGTGAGAGAGACTTGTGAGATAAGTTGGGAATTGAGAAATTTTATTAATGCTTGAATAATCCAAATAACACAATACACCTAATATATAGAAAAACATTTCCTAAACCAACTAGGACTCACTAATAACTGAATACGGAATAACATGGAAATAAAGACACTACTTCTGCTACGACATAATAACAACATTAATCTACTAACATCCATATCAGTATACTCTCTTTTAATTTTAGCCATATTAAATGTGGAATCATACATCATGTTTGATCCTGAGTTATGGAACAATAGGTCAAGAATCATTGGCGTAGGACTCCTAAAATTACAATTTCTGTAATAATAGTTTTGATGTTTTTTTTATTTATTCGACACCCTCATACACTTGAGAAACTCTACGAGTGGGGTTAAAAAAAACGTAAAGCAAGTCAGATATATAAATTGAAAATTTTAATTCTAAATGGTCGATATAATTGCCTACTAGATAAAGAAATAAAAAAAATATGTTCATTTTATATACTAATATAGTACCAGAGAACAAAAGTGGGAAATTTTCTTTCAGTTCTAATTCGTACGTAGTTGACTGTTCCCTCAAGTTCCTTTAACGGGGTAAAAAAGGGTTCCTTTAACGGAAGCCGAGTTGAAATTCCTCCTTTTCTAATTTCCTTTATTTTCCAAATACTTTTAGGAAAAAAATTAGGAAAAGTTATAAAAACCCCTTAAAAAGTAAAAATTTCTCTCCAAAATATTCATAATTTAACTCCGTAATTTTGATAACTGCTTACTGTACATAAGCTATGTTCGATGGTCAAAGAATGAATATTTAGCTTCGCCTTAAATTTTTTTTTTGCTACTTTAATCCTAGGTTAGGAGTTGGGATGTTGTACTTTGACATTAATTAAAAATTCAAATTAATTTCTACCAAAAAAAATTAGAAATTCAAATTAATACTAAATCGAAACTACTTTCATATTGTATACATTGATCATTCTTTTAATTCGTGAAATTCTTTCCAAACTCATATAGCGTGGAGGCACCAGATCAAAAACTGATCCAAAAACTTCCCTTCTATACTGCCCTGAAATTTATGGCTACTTCATTACTTGGGCTTGCTGCACTGAAATATCAAGGCAAAGCAGACGACCTCTTTGATGTGAATCCTGTGCCACCTTTGTGTTATCTCGGAGCCACTTTCGGGTACTGTCTAATACTAGAAACAACTGAGCAAATGCAGTGCCGGAATATGAATGGTATCAGGTTTCAGATATTGAATCGTGCTGCTTTTGCATTTGGACTTCTGTCGGTAGTATCTCTGCTATCGATCTTTATCCCATATCGGTTCTCGTTTGTGCCACTTATAATGTTGGCTCTTCTGCCCGTGGTGTTGGCCTGGCCTCTACTTGTCCATGCATTTAATAGGCTTTGCACAGGAATATTCAAAAGTGCTTTAATTGACAGCATTCGTGAAAAAATTGCTTATTGGGCAAGAAGGAGCAGTTTCAGTACTCAGGAATACTTAATATTATTATGGATGATACATAAAAACTATACTATTTTCTGTTTCAGTTCTGCTGTTTGTAAGTTAAGAGGTACTTGTTTTGTACTTTCACTGTGTTTTTTTATTGTCTGATGAAGCATATACATATATAGGAAAACTTTGTTTTATATTAAGGTTTGAATGAACATGGAAATAAATATTAGCATACAAGAGAACAGAGTTCAAAAGCAAATTCAATCTACAGGAGCACCAATAGCTTAAAATATCCATTATTTTCAAGACTTATAGTACTCATCAACCGTCTAAATCTAAATAAAGAAACTCAAAACTACCAACAACTTACAAAGGGAAAATTACAAAAATGGTATACCATCTGCATCCATTCAGTAAGATTGATACACTAACTATTCCGGTTATAGATGTACCCCATATCTCCCAAAATCGCGCAAAATGATGCACTTTTTCGCCGGAAACTCAACACGTGGTGTGGCAATACAGTCATGCTACGTCAAAAACCACTGAACATGGAAAAATTGCAAAATATCATCCTCACCTATTAATAAGCAGGATTTGTACACAAACTATTTCGGTGACAGATCTACCTCATATCTCCCAAAATCACACAAAATGATGCACTTTTTGCCGGAAAACATAAAACCCGCTGGAAACCAGTCCAAGTTTTATAAAATCGCGTATCACATGACATTGACTCCCGTGTGATTGTGACATGTTTGCCACAAAGCAGCTGAATGGGTTGACAACAAAGAAATATTTTTTTTCACTATATTATTGTAATATGTATACATATTTTTATTAACATTACACCATAATTAGATCGAACTAGCTATCCACCACCACAGCTGCCTCCTAGATCAAACCAAATCAGCAAACCATCATTGTCGTCGCCACCGCCCTCGAATCGAATCAAAGACTTGCTCTCTGTTTGTTTTGCTTCTTGGCTCCAAAAATATTTTGAGGTCTCTTTTTCGAGAGAAAATTGAAATAACAAAATTATTTGAGTTTTTAATATTACATATTTTTATAAATATTTTATGTTACGTTGATTATACTTATAAAATATTTTTATTTTTATATAAAATATAGTCGTGTCGAAACCGTGCATGTCGTGTCCTAAAATTTTGGAAAAGTTCGTGTCGCCATGTCCGTATCATGTCGTATCCGTGTCGTCGTGTCCGTGTCTGTGCAACATAGTATGGCACACATGTCACAGCCACACGGGAGTGAATGCCACGTCATACGCGGTTTTATAAAACTTGGACTGATTTCCGGCAAGTTTTATGTTTTCCGGCGAAAAAATGAATCATTTTGCGCGATTTTGGGAGATATGGGATAAATCTATCACCGAAATAGTTGGTATACCAATCCTGCTTAATGGGTGCAGATGGTATACTATTTTTGCAATTTTTCCATGTTAAGTGGTTTTTGATGTGGCATCATGTATTGCCACATAAGCGAGAATAGTGTCATGTGTTGGGTTTCCAGCGATGGGTTTTCCGGCGAAAAAGCGCATCATTTTACGCGATTTTATAATATATGGAGTAGATCTATCACCGGAATAGTTGGTGTACCAATCTTGCTAAATGGGTGCAGATGGTATACCATTTTTGTAATTTTCCCGGCTTCATAATATCCATTATTTATAGCCGTCCCCCCTCAATGACCGTCGAGGTTTGATGTATCTTGTTAAAAATATATATATTCATGGAATACGCATATTAGATATCCTGCATTTTAATAGTCAATTAATAGAGGAAAAAAATTATATGAATAAAATAACTCATATCAGATATTTCACGAAGATATCAAAATTTATTTAATTTAACTTTAATGTCTTTCAGTTAGAAATAGCTAAACTTAGATAGCAAGTTCACTGAAATGCTCTGAGTTGTCTTATATTATTAACAAAATACATTAATGTCTCAATAGTGATAACATATAGTACATCAGGACCAAAAATTTCTTCATCATTTTCCTAAAGCCGGAATATACCTTTTGTTCTGTCAAGTGATCTCACAATCCGTCGGGGTATTCAATGGATGTGTCTTATCCATATGAAATTATTTTAAAACGATATATCGATTTATGGACAAATATTCCACTTATACAATTTTTAATTTGTAAACCGATGTAAAACTTTGTCCTTCCAAGGTCTTTCATTTCAAATTCTTTCTTTAAGTAATTTATTGCATTGGATATATAGCTCTTTAGGAGTCCAACAATATTTAAATCATCTGCATACATCGCGATTACAACAAATTTTGATCAAAACCTCTTTATAAAGATACAAGGACAAATTGGATAATTTTTATATCCTTCCTTTAGTGAGTATTCACTAAGGCGATTATACCACATATGTTCAGATTATTTTAATCCGTATAATGATATCTCTAATATTGTTGAATACATTTTCCGAAAATTCTTACATGCTTCAGGCATTTTAAATCCTTCTAGGAATTTCATATAAGTTTTATTAAGTGATTCATATAAGTATGTTGTAATAACAATCATTAGATGCATATCAAGTATTTCATGTACTGCAAGACTAATTAGATATCTAAACGTGATTGCATCCACCACAATAGAATAAGTTTCTTCATGATCAACGCCAGGTCTTTGTAGAAATCCTTGTGCCACAATTCATACTTTATATTCTTATGACTTTATTTCGTTCGTTTTATTCTCGTACATATATCCACTTGTACCCCACTGACTTTACATTATAAAATGTTTGGACTATAGGTCCAAAAACTTCACATTTAGAAAGTGAATCAAGTTCTTCTCGAATTACATCTTTCCATTTTGGCCAATTATTTGAAACAAATTGTATTGAGAGGTAAGCCTCATGGAACTGGGGGGCGCGTATTTATGTCACTGGTCCTGGATCTATAACTGCTCACAAAATATTTTCTTTGTGCGTCGGTAAAAAAACGTGTTTTTGGGGGCAGAGATACTATTTCATCAATCGAGTAACAGGTATCTAACATATCCATACCTAACGATTTTCCACAAAGTGGTGACGAAACGCATGACTTGTCCATTTTCTTTTCCCATTGACGCCGAACCTAAACCTGTGCTCGAGAGATAGTTGTCCATACACTGATAAGGGATTGTATGGATTCTCGGGAAGAGAGGAGCCACGGTGGTCCCCCCCGGACCGCCCGATCCCACGAGTGAATCGAAAGTTGGATCTACATTGGATCTCACCCGAATCGCCCCATCTATCCTCCTGAGGAGAGGTTTCAAACCACAAAAAAATGTCCATTTCATATGGGAAAATCCATCTTTTTCTTAACAATGTCTTTGTCAGTTGATCCTCATTTTTCTAATAAAATATTTGTAACTACATTATATGCAAGGATATTGTCAACAATTGTATTCATTTGGTTCCATTTCTTTCTATTGGTGACATAACTTATTGAGATTTCTTCATTTTTCATACGTACAGGTACCTGTGTTTCTTCTAGGCTTCTATTCATAGTGTTGGAAACGATAAAAGGTAAACGCAGCGGAAATTAAAATTTTTTCCAAACAAGAAGGACCGGGGCTCAAGATTATCGTATTGGATTCGTAGTTTCAAGAAACTCACGTTGGTTGAAGCTTTCTTGTGACGTTAGTACCACCTACTAGAACGCCCTTCACACGGAATTGTCCCTCGAATGGCTCTCGACCCCAAAAACAGTGATCCTCTAACGGTATCCACACCATTCGCAGAACACGATCAAGCTAGGGAGAATGTAGTTCTATGGCTTGTGTTTTGGCTAGGAAACCTATATTTTGAAAACCTTTCTTTTGTTTATTTTTCTCAAAAACGTAACACTTCGAGCGTTGGTCTAAAGAATGAAAAAAGCCACAAATCCCCTATTTATAGGTTTATGGTTCGAACCCCTTAGGGTTTTCAAGAACCAATCGGATTTATTTTCTTGCTCATTTATTAACTAATTTAATTAATAATTTAATTGGAAATAAGTCTTTGGCTTATTTTCCAAGTCTTAGCAAGAGACATAACTTTCTCCCTCCTACAATAGATTGTCCTTCTGGACCTAATCGAAGTATTTACAGTTAGAATATAAAACTTAATAACTGTATTTAGGTCAGTAAATCCATCTGGGAGTTGATTTGCAGTATTTTGTAAATAAATTATCTTTTGAATCTTTTGTTCAAATTATTTTGTTTGAGGATCTAAATGATTTGAAGATAATGCATTCCAGGTGATTTCTCTTCCTAACTGTTTATTTTCTCCCCCTATGTTGGAAAAATTGTTTCATCAAAATGACAATCAACAAACTTTGATGTAAATAAATCCCTAGTGATTGATTTAAGATATTGAATTATAGAAGAAAAATCATATCCAACATAATTTCTCAATCTTCTTTGAGAACTCATTTTTGTGTGTTATAGTGGTGCAATAGGATCATATACCGCACATTTAAAAATTTTGAGATTGGAAATATTATGCTCCTAACCAAAAGTCAATTGTAAATGGGAGAATTCACGATAACTTGTTTTTTTGATGCGTATAAGTGTTGTTGCATATAATATAGCATATCCCCATGTAGAGATAGTGAGATTAGTTCTTATAAGTAATGGTCTAGCTACTAATTTGGAGGCGTTTAATAAGTGATTCTACTAAACCATTATGTATGTGTAAATGAGCAACAAACTTTTCTACTCTTATTCCATAGATTTGCAATAATCATTAAAAGCTTGAGACATAAGCTCACCTGCATAATCAAGAATGAATTATTTGGGCTAGTAATCTTGCAAAGCCTAGGTTGCAAGTTGATAATCAACACATGTGACCATCTAGTTGATGCATCAGTTAAAACCATAAAGTACCTAAATGGTCCACGTGGTGGGTGAATAGGCTCACATATGTTATAGAATATATTTAAAAAATGCAGGTGACTCAATTTCAACTTTAGTTAATGATGATCTCATGATCAACTTACATTGAGAACAAGCAACACATGAGAATTCCTTATCTGGAAGAATTTTATGATTCTTTCATGAATACCCATGTGAAATTCTCACTAATTTCTCACATCATAATCGATCCAAAGTTACTCGATTGATCATGCCAAATGATAAATGTATTTGGATTAGTAAACTTCTGGTTTACTATCACATGTATTTCATTCATGCTAATATTTGTGTAGTACAAACCGAAGGAAAGTGCGGGTAATTCTTACAAGACATACTTTTTACCCAACAGAGTTGTAGTAATATAAAGATATTCAATCTTACCATCATTAGAAGTTTTAATGTGATATTCATTTTAGTTACGTGGGTAAAGAATCCTCGGGACGGTTAGTGTAACGCCCCGATTTCTAAATTCTAAAAACCAAGAAATATTCTGAAAAGGATATTTGGTTAGGTGGTATATTGTCTATACTGTTCGAGTCCATAATAGTCATGTTCGTGTTGTCGCGGTGATCTCTATCTGTATCCAAACTACTCCGTGGCATTTCTATTACCACAGACTTCAAAATTCAGGTAAAAGCGACACGTGTGCGTTCGAGAGAACTAATAATTAATCGATTTAATTATATACTTGGTAAAATTATAATATTTTCATACATTAGACTTAATCATAATTGTGTGAATTATTTGGAACGTGTGAAAATTATATAACATTTATATTTGATTAACATTTGAATACGTGAGTGAACATGACGTGATTGCTTGCATGTCTTTATTTGATCATTTTTAGATATTTTGGAGACCTAAACGCATAAGTTTCATGAGCCTAATTGATCATAAATTCTTAAATATGAACTTGAGCGTAAAATTAAATAGTGAAGGGACTTGTGTGCAAATTTGGCATGAAAGCATCTCACATATGCAGAAGAAGCTTGTAGCATTTCCATTTCAAACATACATACACGTTGCTTTCTATCTTGGTTCTTCATCTAGGCATCAAGGAATGAGGGAAATTTCATCATCAAGCTAGGATTAGGCATAACCATCTTAGAAGCATCAAGAATCATCATTCTCATCACCTTCATCTCCATTCTTCCCTTCTTGAGGTATATGATCCCCTACATGGAAATTCATGAATCCATGAGTGAAGCTAGGTTAGGAACTTGTAGTGATCATTTGTGTATTTGTGTTGGAAGCATGATTGAGAGTTAAGGGGTTGAATTATATGATTGATTCTTGCACTAGGTGACTATATGATTATGGTTTCCATAGTTTCAAAAATTGGGGAAAAATGATCACATATGCATGGATTCATGCTTGATGATGCATATTATTGTATATTAAGTGTATATGTATGTTGAGAAATGGTTTTTATGTATTAGAATTGCTTGAAAAAGTTGCTGTTTTGTTTTTGGTTAAAACCCGAGAGCCTCCCTTGTTTCTGCTCTGTTTTTCCAAAACTTCCCGCCCCCTTTGTAAACTGGAAATGGCCACTCCCGGCGGGGCGTGCCGAGCACGTGCGCCTGGGAACGACCGTTCCCATTTTGAACTGGCCATTCCCACCTCGCTAACAGAAAACCTTCTATAAGAATTTTAAAATTTTCAACTTTCACACCTTTGGCCTAATTGACCCCAAATCGAGTTTATATGTCACATTTCATGTAAAAACAAGTTTTTAACAATCGATTTCAGGAATACCTCATTTTTCGTCGGGTTTTGGCGATATGCTCAAAATTGATCATTTTCTTGCATGGAATGCATATGAATCAAGTATAATTGCTCATTTCATGATTCCATGATCGTTCAAGCATGATGTATTCATAATTTCATAATGTCACATTGCATTTTTGCCGTTCGTCATAGTTGGTATATTGAGTCATGTCTCACGTATGCTTGTCTTTATTGCACAGACGAGCATCCGGTCGACACAGAGCAAGCTCAGTGAGCTATATTCTCAGTTCTTATCTTCTCAGGTGAGGTTTAGTCCTAGCTACTTAGAACCTATACAACCCTTACGTGTCTTTTCGGTTAAAATGTATATTGTATCTATTATCTTTCCAAAAATGTCAAGTATTGCAAAATGATCTTTCCAAAATATCATTCATGTTCATGATTTGGCGAGAAAACCCTGTATAGCACTTTGGGCCTGAGAGTTAGTGTGTGAGCCAACCTAGAAAGCAAGGGCTGACGGGTAACTCATATACTACTCTCACAAACTGCGATGAACCCCGAATTCACCAGGAGATTGGTGAATGAAGGAATTCCGTACGTGGGAGTCATGTTTCCGACGTACACCATGATTAGATAATTGGGACTTGAAAGCCCGATTATCACCCGGGGGGAAGGGTTACATGAAACTGCTAATTGTGCACTATAATGAATCGCATGATCACATTCTTATTAAATTGCAATTGGTGTCATTCACTACTGGGTGCGTGGTTGGAGAATTGCC
This sequence comes from Lippia alba, assembly GCA_037834125.1. Taxonomy (NCBI): domain Eukaryota; kingdom Viridiplantae; phylum Streptophyta; class Magnoliopsida; order Lamiales; family Verbenaceae; genus Lippia; species Lippia alba. The sequence continues at coordinate 2,510 of JBBMKE010358362.1, read as the reverse complement.
CTACTCGTCGTGCCACGAATTGATTGATTGTAACTTTAATTAAATTGCTAAATTGATAGTTGTAATCTCAAGCAAAGTAACTTATTTCTCAAATTTATATTATTGTTTTATTTCAAAACTTCACCCGAGATTATAACTTGCATGTATGTGCACTTATATATATTATGCCCCTCACTCAGTCTTCCATAGACTGACGCCCCACCAATTTCAGTATTTTCAGGTGCATGCTAGACGGGAGTCGGAGTCTTTATCCTTGTCTAGCATTGGTCACAGATTTTGGTATTCATGCATATTATTGTATACTTGGGTACATATTGTATATCGTTATGAATTGTGAGGCCTGTGCGCCGTTGACAGTTTATGTACATATTACTTTTGATGGTTATGATATGGCATTATGCTTGTGTTGGCATCACTTGGTTGGTTACAGGGTTAGTTTCCGCCTAGCCAGGGTTGATTTTTTTTTTTTTGGTCACCCGTTCGCCAAGTGTTTAGTTCATGTATGGAAATCAATTTCATAAGTGAATTGGACACGTGGTTCAGAGGATGTGATGCTCTATCGTTAAGGGTGTTACATATGGGCAGTTTGAGCTCATTGAATTGGGCAATAGGTGTTATACACTGCACATCCATGATCATGAGAAAAACACGTCAATACTAACAAATGGCCCATGGGTTCTTAATGTCATGAATTACCTTGTAGTGAGAAAATGAATACCGAATTTTCAGGCAGTTACAGATAGAATCAAGACAACCATCTCTTGGGTTTGAATTAAGGGATTTTCATTGGAATACTACAAGGAACCAATCCTTTATGGAATCACGACATCGATTGAAGTATCGATTAAAATTGACAAGAACACATACTTTGGGAAAAAGGGCAAATATGCCAGGGTTTGCATAGAATTGGACCTTGACAAACTGTTCTAAATCCACATGGAAGTCGAAGGAAGATTGTTGGCAGTGGAATATGAAAGCTTACCGTCAATTTGCTACCATTGTGGTAGAGTTGGCCACTGTATTGATAGTTGCCCCAATACGCCGATTGCACAAGAGACTGAGGGAAACATGGATGGGCAGCGGGTTGAAGCTGCTGCGTCAAACTTGGAATCCAAAGAAACCCCAATACGGACCGTGGATGTTGGCGAAACGTGGACGGGGAAATCGAACCAACGGACAACATCCAGATGGACTAGGAAATGAAAGAGACTCAGCCCCTCATTTTATAAGATTCTACACTTCGCCCCCATTTTGGTGCAAAGTGCTAAATATTTTATAATGCTAGAGCGTGAGTATCATTTTCCAATGGTTTTGAGGGAATAAAAAGAAGAGAAAAAGAATTTAAGACATAAGTTTTTATTCTAGGGAGGGAAAAAAATCGAAGAACAGACAAAAAAAAAACCCAAAAATTTATATCTATATCTCACCCTTAATATAATAATACAAATAAGATAATAAGAATTGTTTTCATATCGTAGTATCTCTAAGAATTGTTTTCTCTTGCATTTCTATAATATCATATGTATATCATCATACACACACCGATAAAATTATTGAATAATTAACACTTTGAACAATATAGGGAGAAATTTCTAACAATCTTATAAAGTAAAGGAGTCAATTTTCTTTTTAGTATATTTAGGAGGGTTAGACATTAAAATAAAAAATATTAAGGAGTGAATTGCAATTTGCCTATTTGATATTACCATATTGCATTTAAAAGATTTCGAACATTTGAGTCAATGAATGACTCCCAACTTTCTCTTTCCTTTAGCTACTACATTCCAAAGTAGGATTGCTTTGACTTGTATAGTTGTAACTTGTAAGACTTGGTAGACAACTGTTTCTATGATAAATTAAAAAGATACACGGATAAGGACAAAAATATATTCAGAGACCATATAAGACGAGTAGTGGCTTAGTGGTAAGCATCTGCACCTATAAATCGGGAGGTCACGGGTTCGAGTCTTATCAGGAGGAAGTTGGAGAATCAGCACTGATCTTCTTTTAAAATATATATATATAATTTTGTGTCGTATACTCGTATCTATCTATCTATATCTATATTATTATATATTTAAAAATGATGTTTGACTTTTTAATTTTATTGTGAGCATTTTGACGATGTGAAATTTTGTGGGGTTTTTGAGATTTTTAATTAAATATAAAAAATGTAATTGGCTAATCTTCATTTTACATTTTTTTATCATAAAAATTAATTGTAATTAAGAAAAATAATTATCTTTGGAAATAGTTATAATATACTTTCTATTTATGAATTTTTGTCATAATTAATGAGATTTAAATTAAGAAATATTGATTTGATAAATTTTATATATTAAGACATCCAACTCTAAATTGGGGCGATATTTAATACTATCATTAATTAGTGTTAAAAAATTGATATAAAAATTAAAATTAAAATATTTATTTTGTAAATTATTTTATTATGAAAATAAATATTACTAACGAGAATAATGATTATTTTAATTATTTAGGTCTATTTGAAT
>JBBMKE010358253.1:0-13133 GCA_037834125.1 Lippia alba | reverse complement strand
TGGAAACATAAATACAAAACTTAGACTCAAAATGAACCACTTAGACACTCGGGTAATCAAATTCATATTTCATATAATTCAGGAACGATAAAGAATTCAATTAACGCATATAGTTAAAATTATTCAAATTAAGGGAGAATTTAGAAGCATAAATCATATAAGAGCATCAAATACATAAGGAATATAAATGAATTATAGAAGTAAACCCACACGTGTCGCGTACCTATACGTGTGATTGAGCGGGGTGTCACACGACAAGGCCAAACAAAATGGATATACAAAAGTTCCAAAGTATTCATAATGATACAAGATGTAAGCAGGAATATGTGTATGCCACTAGATCTAGACCAACAAGTGTACAAGTGCTGAAACACTTCTCAACCTAGCTCATGGCCAAAAGAAACCTGCAACTGAAAGAAAAACAGAAGGAATCAGTCAACTGACTGAGTGAGGGGGCTAATGCACACTCACACACTATATATATAAAGCAGATCATATATCAAAGGTAGACTCATGAACCGGTAGTAGGTTTTGCAAACCAAAACAAAAAATAATATACATTTTCAAAGCTCTATTCTGATTTATGATTTCCTAAACAGAACCAACAAGTGCTCGGTGAGTACGAGCTTCCACCCTACCTTCTCAGAATATAACAAACCAAAAGCATAAACATAATCATCCTCTCTTCCAAATGATGGAAGAATTCGCCGACCCTAACCATCCATACATATATCAAACCCCCGAGAGGTAGCAAGCCTACTACGTGTCCTCCCCAGATAACCGAAGGCATCAAAATAACACACCTTCCCTAGCTCCCGAGGTCGCATGTGTTATTTTGGGTGAAGTCTATGCACAGGCTTAACCTCAACAACCCTATACTGTCCCGAGGGTTCCTTACCCATAGCTCATTGAGCTCACAAACACATAACCTTTCACACTTACCAACCCTTCATGGCTTAGCTGGCTACTGAAACATAAACTGAACAAGAATAACCAGAAAGGCTCATACACACCTTTATACTAACTTTCAGTTTAAGCTTGGTTCACAAGGGCAACATAGTAAATCCAACACTTATTTATGAATACATATAGATTACGTTCACATGTGGGGCAAGAAATCAACACATAGAGGTCATAAGTCGCTTAACTATACAAAGTTCCTATCCTCGCCTTTAAGCAAAAGAGTCAGAAACGGAGATGAAGTGCAAAGACTACCTCAACCTCGGGTTCTCCAACTTCCGGAAGTGGCTCTGAGATAAAAAAAACACAACACCCGAGACTTAGACTCAAATATGAACCAATTAGATGCTCAGAAATGCTCATGAATGTAATGGATTCATATAAAGTGCACAAATGTACCAAAGAAGACATAATAGGGGTGGGAGAGATGCATACAAGACACAAGAAGCGAGAAAATGACGAAACGAAACGGCCGGTGCCACTTTGGAATATCCACGATTGTGGATTTTCAAGGCCACAATTCCCACGGTGTGGAAATGATGCAGTAGTACCTTACTGTGCACATCATTTCCCACGGTCTTAGGTTTCACAATACAAATTTCACACGGTCATGGAAACCCTAAATGCTGCCAAAATGATTTTTAGGTACAATTTTCGGCTAAAACAAGTTTTGCTCAAGCACAAACACTCAAAATCCAATCCAAACACATACATAAGGCTATGAACTCATGAAAAAACATATAAGGTATCAAATAGAATCAAGGATTCAAGAAATCATGCTCAAAGTTCCAACGAATCAAGCAAAAATTCACTTAAGGGCTCAACCGGCAGAGCTTTCATTCAAGGATGCGTAATTGAATCACATAACCAATTCTTAGCCCCAAGGCACACAAATCCAACCCCAAACACATAATACTACTCAAGCATAAGGTGGGGAATAAAGGGGATCAAGTGATCAAGGGATAAAATATCAACCATGCCAAGCTTAGCACCCCAAACGAAAGACACCACATCCCCCGTACTATAGCCTGACACGTGTAACGAAATGAAGAGTCCGCACACTTATCAAGCTACAGCGAACGGGTGACAAACAATAATCCGGCCTAAGCTAGGTGGAACGTAGACCCTGACTGAAAATATTCAAACCTGTACTGAGTGCGCAATAATTTTAAATACAAACAGAAGCATCAGGATATACATACAAGTATACTCACATATAATGGCCACGACCGATATAATTTAAACCCTATGAGTCACAAGCAAGCTTGGGCTCACAGGCCTCTTTTATAACGCAAGCAAACCCGATAAGGGCAATTTAAATCCTATGTGGCACACAGACCACATCTGAATGCATATAACAAGCCCGACAAGGGCAAAGTAAATAATTATACAAGCCGTCACGGCTACAAAATAAATAACTTATTAATTACTTAACAAATGAATTCAACTAAATGCGAAACAGAATGAAACAAAACTTAAAATACAAAACTGGACTCAGATAGAAGAAAGACTCGACAGTCTTGACATAAAACCGCCTAGCTCGAACTCCGAAGCGAACCTACAAACTAAAAACATAAATGGGGAGGGGTCAGTCACACTGACTGAGCGAGGGGCTACACACGCACGCGTACATAAGTATACGGAGCACAACACATAAAGTATATTAAAATTCATGAATCGGGACGTAGTTTTTGCAATCCAAAATATTTTACCCGTGATAATAAATATAGGGAAGGTTTGGGCCGAAGGCCAAAACAACTAAATTTTAAATAATTATTATGAATCCACGCCCGTTTCACAAATTAGGTTTATACTCACATACACACACGACTTGGCGAGCACGAGTCCCAATCCAACATTTCTCCAACTATACTTAACCATAATACAGAATACAAATGAAATAGAAACAAACACACATACCTCTTTCTCCAGGTGTTGGAAGGGTTGCGCACACCCTAACCATCCACACATATAAGTATGGGTCGTGAGTTTCGCGACACTCACTTCCCGAGCACTCCGTCCCCCACCTACCTCCCAGTGGGTTCTGGGCTGATCCTTTACTTTTTCAAACATCCTAGTTTGAAAAAATCCAGCATTTCTCAAACCCCTAAGTTCGAGAGAATCCAACATCTCTCAAAATCTAAGTATAAGAGAATCCAGCATCTCTCGTACATGAGACTTAGAAAAAATCCAACATCTTTCTATCACATAAAATGGAGAGAATTCTGCATCTCTCTAACACCCAAATCGGGGGAATTACATCTCCTTGGCACATAAACAGAGAGAAATAAATCTTTCTAGCATATGAATTCAACAATTAAAGCACTCATACATACATACATACATACATACATACATAAAAGTAGCACAAGTATAGAAATACATCAATTAGCCTACATCACAGTTTGACAGTCATATCATATAATAGAAAGATATAATTTAATAAACAATGCATGTATGCTCATGCCATGAATGTTTAGTGTACCATTCACCATGGTAGGAGAGTCGTTGTTGCCAATTTCCTTAACTTGAAAGATTTTCACATCCTTGATCAGCTGTGGTTAGAATTTCCTATTTAAGTTCGCATCCTTGACATCCCCTAGTGATCCTCTATCATCCTTTGGTAGAAAGGGAGAAATTCCATAATGGCCAGCTACAATTTTCATTTTATAGCAACACCCTACAATTCAGAATTGAATAGGTATCTATGCATGTCGGTTAGAGCGTGAATATGTTAAATAATAAAAGCAATTAGGAGCGTCGATTTGATGTAGATGCAACACAAAATTTATAAAATTAGCGCAATAAATAAAATATTATAAAAATTATAGTCATAGTGTGCACAAAATCACATAAGCTCAAACAATTTCATACAAAGAAGTCAAAATGCTCGTCAAACAAATGTAATGGACAAGCATTCCGATTGCCATACGATCTAGACTGGCACAACTCGACTCCAGAGCACCAGTTCTGAACCTGATATCTCTGATACCACTTTAAGATGTAGCACCCTAAACGAAAGACACCACATCCTGCACAATATAGCCTGACACTTGTAACAAAATGACGAGTCCGCACACGCACCAAACTACAACGAACGGGTGACAAACAAAAATCCGACTTAAGCTAGGCAGAACGTAGACCCTGACTAAAAATATTAAAACCTGTACTGAGTGCGCAATAATTTCAATCACAAATAGAAGCATCAGGATCAGCATACAAGCATACTCTCAAGCAATGGCCACGAGCCGATATAATTTAAATCACACGAGTCACAAGTAAGCTTGGGCTCACAGGCCTCTTTTATAACGCAAACAAACCCGACAAGGGTACTTTAAATCCTGCGTGGCACACAGACCATATCTGAATGCAAATAACAAGCCCAACAAGGACAAAGTAAATAATTATACAAGCCGTCACGGCTGCGAATAAATAACTTATTAATTACTTAACAAATGAATTCAACTAAATGTGAAACAGAACGAAACAAAACTTAAAATACAAAACTGGACTCAGACAGAAGAAATACTCGACATACTTGACACAAAACCGCCTAGCTCGAACTCCGAAGTGAACCTACAAACTAAAAACATAAATGAGGAGGGGTCAGTCACACTGGCTGAGCGAGGGGCTACACACGCACGCGTATATAAGTATACGGAGGACAGCACATAAAGTATATTAAAATTCATGAACCAGGACGTGGTTTTTGCAATCCAAAATATTTTACCTGTGATAATAAACATAGGGAAGATTTGGGCCGAAGGCCAAAACAACAAAATTTTAAGTAATTATGAATCCATGCCTGTTTCATGAATCAGGTTTATACTCACACACACACGCGACTCAGCGAGCACGAGTCCAAATCCAATATTTCTCTAACTATACTTAACCATAATACAAAATACAAAAGAAACAGAAGCAAACACATTCTCCTGGTAATGGAAGGGTTGCGCACACCCTAACCATCCACACATATAAGTATGGGTTGTGAGTTTCGCGACACTCACTTCCCGAGGACTCCATCCCCCACCTGCCTTCCAGTGGGTTCTGGGCTGATCTTTTACTCTCGTGGAGACCGTACTAAGGAGTACCCGTCGCCCCGCTACCGTCCAGAGACTCCTTTCGTACTAATCTCCTAGGCCCCACACAAAACACACAAACATATTTCCACACAGTGCTCGCTAAAGCAACAAACACACATAGCACTTGCATATCGTACTTATAATAGCGTACGTACATATCACACTCACATACCTAACCCACACGATGAATCAAAACGAACTAAGCATACATAGGCTTATACATAGCGCTTCATACTTTCAAATCAAACTATGTGACAAAGCCAACAAATACCTGTTTTGCACGTATCTACGTATATACAGAAGGCTTATAAATCGCATGCATTCAAAACGAGCACGTTGCAGCTGGGTATAACTATATCCTAACCTCACCTGGTACCAAACAAGGCTGAAGACAAGGCCAACGGTCCACCTCGGAACCTGCACGGCCCACTCATCACCACCCTGGGTGCAACCTAAACTAAACTGAACACAAATAAAGGACTCAGACTCAAGAATGAACTACGATGACACACGACAAACGACAATGCTCAACATGAATAAGTGTCCACGTTGTGCTTCTAAGGTGGTGTCATGATCAAATTAGTCACAATAATGCACAAGCATTTAAGAGCTTAAATGCATTCACGTAAGTATGGTTTAAATTCAAATCAATCATATGCAAATTAGAACTTTATATAATTTGATAAAATCATATTATACATTAGGACAAGTTCATGTAGTGCATAACCGATTCATATATTGAATAACAAATTCATATTAGTACAATTAAACCATTCTCACGTGCAAAAGTTCCTAATTAAATCCTATGAGTTCCATAAAATTCATATTTCACGTTCTTATCAAATTCATGTATTACAAGGCCAATTAGATTACATAATAGCATGCAAGAATTCATTTAAACTCACGGAGTTACATATTAAATTCCAAATAAACCATTTAATCATTCAAAGTTCACATAATTCTTACATCGCATACTAAATTCAAATTCAACTTAGAGAATTAAACTTTAATTAAGAGAGTTTCAAGTTTAATCATTCAAGGCATAAAAATTCGTCTTTATAAAATTAAGATTATCATATTCGATTATCTCATGCTAATGTTTAATTAATCAAAGTTATACAAATTTACATTTTTCTAAAATTACACAAACATCCATCCTACAAGAAACGTATTCAAATAAGTGGCATAAACGAGGCTAATATCAATAACAAGTCATGAATGCATACATTCGTAATTCATTACATATTTTCAAATACCATACAATGCATATTTATTCATTTAAACAATTACAACAAGTAGTCCCCAAATATACAAATAAATCCATAGAAAATATACCGAGTGTCCTATTGACGAATGGAAAGTGGCATTATACTTACAGCGCTGAGAAGAAAAAACTGCCAGGAGACCGGTGGAGTGCCGCCACCGGAACAGTGGCGGGCCCCGCTCGGCCGCCGCCGGAACGTGCAAGAAAATTTCCAAAAATCATGAAGTGTGCGTCCCAACAAGCTCAACAGAAACCCTCAACAAGAATCTGAAAATACCCGACGTTCACGATTTAATTGAAGAAAAACAAAACGAAACCCTAGAAGGCAAGAAATGCAATTCCTCCCAAACCGTTCAACGAAAATGAAATCCGAGCATACCTCTGGAAAGCCTGAGATGAGACCTTCGAAACCCCTATCTCAATTGCCGAAAAAAGTAGCCGGAAAAAGTCGCCGACGTTGAACAGCCGGTTCACCACTTGGTCCGCCGCCGACGGCCAGTTCTTGGACCGCCACCACCGGGAAAAGCTTGATCTCATCGAGTTGAGTGATTCTTGTGAAAGGTCTAATAGCAAAATGTCGTCGGAAAAGACCGAACCGTCGGCCCCAAGCTTCACCACGTCTGCCATATCTGAAAACTCCATTACTGCCGTAAATTAGACAAAAAGAAGGTTGGAAATGAACTCAGGGGGTCAAAAAAGGGTAGGAATCACTTTGAGCCATCGAAAAAAATCACCGGAGGCTGCGGAATCGCGCTGCTATAGTGACGCGCCACCGTCACGTCGTCTTTGTCCGGCACGTGCGCCCAACTCGCGGCCCCGATGGCCTGCACAGAAAATTGCAGGGAAGTCCCCCTTCAGGCCCTTGGGCGCGTGTAACATGCGGGCGCGTGACGTCAAATGCCCTGCACAAAGACCCGCCCGTATATAAAATGGATAATCCATACACGAGCCAAATCAAGGCGAACGGGGACTCTACACACTCCTTAGGCTAGGCGGGAGTAGCCCTTAACGAATCAACAATCATAAAACAATAAATCAGAGTAACATTAACCAACAGAAGCATATTATTAACTCTATCGATCATAATATGAACATCCATAAAATTTCATCGCCCATAACATCATCCTTAATAACTTATCCATGCGCTCAAAACCATATCATAACATATAAAAAATATAAGTGAAAAGTGTAACAAGAAATGCTAGACCTAAATGCGAGACTCCCAAGACTCATATTCCAGCCTAGCACTCCCAAAAACCTGCACAACACAATTGAAAACAAACCAGGTTCAGTCTATAGGAGAATGGTGGGTATAAAACAGGGCATAATAATAATAATAATACATAATTTAATCACCCATACATGCAAGCCATAATCCCGGTTAAGGTTTTGAAACTATTTCCCAAATGGGTGAAAACAAATAAAATAATGATCGGGATTACAACTATCAATATTATTCATTCATACATGAGGTCATTACGTGAGCCCTGGCGGGTGGGCGAATTCTCCAACTTTCTCCTCGTGTGTGCATTCACCATTCATTCATTCATTCATTCATTCATTCATTCATTCATTCATTCATTCATTCATTCATTCATTCATTCATGTTCATGCAACATTCATTCATGATCGCTCATTCATTATCATTATCATTCATTCATGCATAATCACTTACTCCTTTCCTTCGGGTGGTGGACAGGCTTGCAAGAACCGACCACCCAATCATTGTGGCTATTGAGGTTCATGAACCCTCAAAAGCTTGGTTAGCCTTTCCTCATCAAAACTCCTAACGAGATCGGTTTCACCGCATGCATTGTGGAACTAGTACAAGGGATCACCGTCGGCCCTTGCCTCCCCGGTTAGCCACTTGCATCAAGTTCCTTGGCCCGTGTTCATTCATGTCCTCACCAACAATCATTAGGTAGGGATAAAGAAAAGAGAAGGATTTTACGTTGAAATCATTGACTCATTTTTAAAAGACTCGATATATATATACATACATATTTCTTTGGCTTAAAACATTCACATTGGATATATCGGGTCATTCATAACTAGTAGAAAAGAAACCCACCTGTCACACCTTACCGAATAATACCAAAAAGAAAGAAAGACTTGAGGATAGCCTATGAACCCGACACTTCTCCGTCCTAGAGAAAACTGTACAAGAGACAATGTGATACATTCGTGAGACTCAAGACTCTAAATGAACCACATATGATGCAGGACAATGCATTAGGGTGCTATGATATGCATAAAAGATCAAATCAATGCCATAGAGATGCATTCAAGTACAATTTGAATCTTTCTTTCGTTCTTTGAAACGTTCGTTTTCATTCGAATTCATAACTTTCACATATCAATTCAAATCAAACCAAATTTCATCAATGACATTCATAACACATATATCAACTTGTATATAAGTCGTGAGAGTCATTAAGATAAGGTAAAATAAGCATTTAGGGTTCACAATCAAAGGTTCAAAGCATTCATGCTCATAAAGGAGCAACGAAGGCACATGATCGCATAACTCGCACATAACACGTTAAACGAACCCCAAATTTCGACATGAGGCACTTAACACATACTAGAAACATAATACATGTCAAAATCAACAATAAGAAATCATAGCATAGCAATACACCCTTAAAAATATGCATACAATGCAAAGGAATCAAGATCGGGGTGGGAATAGAGCGAAACGAACAAAGAAACGAAGAAAACATGAAACCGGGAGGGTCAGGGGGTAACGACCATTACCCCCTCCCTTCACAAAAGCGAGTAATGGCCATTACCTGGTAAAGGGGCTCCCCTACCTTGAGTAACGGCCGTTACTCCTAAAATGCACAAATGGGGTAACGGGCGTTACCTCGTCCAGGGCTGGGAATTTTGATTCTCAACCTTGTTTTAACCCCTAAAACCACCTCCAATCTATCCCACAAACACCTCAACACATCAAGGCATGCTCCAAGGCAATAAATCCAAGAATTCAAGGCTCAAACATGCGAAGAAACGAGCTAAAACGTGAACTAGAGCAAGAAGGGTGCAAGTGTGATCATTTCTCCAATTTTCCCCAACAAATTCATTAATGGCAAGTTCATTAATCCTCAAATACCTCAAGATACAAGTTCATAAATGTAATAAGGAAGCTAAGGTGATCACTTTCATGCATTAAAACAAGAAAAACAACCAAGGTAATCCACATATGAGCTCAAAACCTAACTATTCATTCACATGCTTCAAAATCCAATCAAACCACCTGCAAATTCAGCAATATGAAAGAGTAGAAGATGTCATTCATGATTCTAAGCTTACCTTGAAGAGATGGGAAGAGATGGATGTCTTGAGCTATGGTTGAAGATGATGAATAGTGAAATTACTTGGGGTTGGAGTGATGGCTCGGTTTGCAGCTGCTTCTCTCTAAGTTTGGTGAGCAATTTAGAAATTAAATGTGTTGTGGCTAATGGGGTATGGTATAAGGTGCATGTGGGCCCTTGAATATTCAATTTGGACTTGAAATGAGAAAGTTATGCCCTTTTTAGTGTGGTGTGGTGATCATGGCCGAGAATAAGGGACTCGGTTGGGTTCCAGGAAAATTTCAAGGGTCAAACAATTTTAGAAAAATATGAGGCTAGTCCCATTGAGTCCAAATCGTCGATTCAAGCTCAACGGAAGTGACGGAATTTGAATCCGAATTCCCAAGCTCAAGATATGCATGTCGGAACGAAAGGTAGGTTAAGTGCTCGTTAACCTCCTTTTCGTCACTAACTTAAAATGAAATGTGTATGCATGCCAAATAAATCCGAAAATGATGCACGAACACATGCACACGTTCATAACACGCATCTCCAACACATATTCAAATTCTCCCAAATTTCAAATCAAATACGCAAAGAATAGGCACGCGATCACATCATTCATGCACAAGTTATTCATACGTTCAAATAATTCACTTAAACACTTAATCAATTATTTCTCAGATGTAAAGAATTCAAAGAATTTTCAATTAACTCATATAAAAGCACAATTAAAAGAATTTAAATTGCGCAAATAGTGTCACACACGTCATACCTGTATATATGAAAAATCGGGGCGTTACACCAATATTAAAATTTCACCAATTATTTATAAAGATTGTTCTTTACAAATTTTAAGGGTTTCAACTTTTAATTCGACCCAACCAATTTAAAATTTTTCATAAGTTTTATTTCATCATTCCCCTCCCCACACATTTTAAATCTTGGTCCCATCACGACGAATAATATGTTTTAATCTATCAAAATTTTATTTTATCGTGTCGTGTTAGATACTTTTTAAGTAAAAAATTCATAAAAAAAATATGTATTCCCGCATTCGCATTGGCTCATATCAAAATCGTCATTCTTATTCATACAACATAGATTACATCACAACATTTGTATGTTGGTTTGGTGCACATCTTCAACGGTTGTTTGGTAGAAAAGCAGCACCTCTCGAGAAAAATGAGCCCCAATTTCAGTGACAAAAGGACTACTTTTAATGACTTGCCGCAACGGTCACGCTTCTCTTTCATATGCATCGGAAAACTCTTGCCGATTAAAATTGCTGAAAACAAAGTAATAACTAATAAATGAAAAACATGCCAAGAATTAAAACCTCTCTTCACAACTTGTTTGAGTATTACTTACACCATCTTATGACTACATTATTCTTTTCTAAACTATTAGCTCATTAATTGTTTATATATACACCAAAATTTAGCAAGATACTAGACACCTTAAAATTTGAATTCAATTACCAGTCTTTCTAATAATTGAATTTAAAAATAAACAAATGACTTGATTACATCTAATTCTCGAATTAAATAGGATAATTATAAGTAATATGTACTCCACTTTTAGATGAATTACACTTACATCCCTCCTAAAATTTTTTAATTATACTACATTGTAAATATGTCCCTTTTGTACATAACCAATATGCTTTATATGGAATTGTATGTAACTAATGCATTATTCATGGCATTATGCATAGTTAAATTTTTTTGAGCAGGGTATAATTGTAATTATATTTAATATGGGGCACTACTTGTAATTATCACATCTAAATTGGGGCTAGATGTAATTCACCATAATAAATAAATAATAAGTCAAAATTATTAATTTAAGTATATTATATCTGATAAATAGTTAATTTCATCTCTCAAAATTTTAATTATAATATAATTTCTTATACGTGGTTAGTATTGTTTGCATCAACTTATAAACCATTTAAAACACACAAATAATTTAAACTAGTTGAAACGATCTATAAAAGTATCCAATTCTCTTAATTTTAAGAATACTATTTGCACTATTGCTTAGTCCTATATATTTTTAAACCATATTTTAGAACAAAACCTAATTAATATCTTATATATATTTCATAGTATTTTATTAGTATAATTAAGCATTTTCTTAAGAATTAAAATGAAAAAGAAAAGCTTAGTTATTGCATGTTATTCGACTTTTGGTCATCTCGGTAAAAGCAATACACAGAGATCCTATGACGAGAAAAGGTAAAGGGAGGAATAATAAATATCGAAGACATCCTCTTTCCTTTTATAACCTAATCATTTACCCCACCTCTTTGCTCTTGCCCCACTAGATTTTACCCCCACTTTTCAGTACACAAATTGTCTCAATTAATGTCAATAATACTATGCATAATTATTGCATTCAATTATGTTCCAAAATAGCATAATGCAAATCTATGTAAGTTTAACCTTTTTTTTAGATTTCTATTGAATCTTTTGTTCCATGTTGCATATATAAGTGTATTATACAATGAGGGAGTCATAATTTTATTTTGAAACAAAATTAATAGAATGAATTATTTAACTTTTAATAGTAAAAGATATATATAATAAGAAGATGCCGATAAGCTAGCAAAAATGGGTCATTCGATTGAACAAAATCTTGCTGTTTGGGATAGCTTGCCCCTTAGTTGTGGGGGCGAAAGATGTTTGAGGAGTAAGCGGTCGATCCTGCATTGGGTATGTTCTTCGTGGTAGACCAAAAAAATAAGAAGAATAAGATATTTTAAAGCAAGGGGATTGCCGCATGCCCTAGCTCCATCCCTGATATTATACGAAGCTCTATTTTTCCAACTCTTCCTAATTGGATTGTTAAAGTATTTGTGTATATTTTTCGGCTATTTTGTCAGATCCGGGTGCGGAGATCTTTAGCATTCAGAATTCAATCTTTTTACGACAAGAAATTCTATATCTATTTCGATTGAGCCAAATCCAATCAATTATAATAATAAATGTATTATACTTTGATTCATTATCATATTTTCAAAAATTTTCATATATCACACAATTAATATAAGAAACTCACCCCTCTTTATACAGATGTCAAACCAAGTTCGAGATAGAATTATCCTGAAATAACACGATTAATAATCCACCCTCTTTATACTGATACCGAACCAAGTTGGAGATAGAATTATCTCGAAATAACATGTATAAAATGCTTTTAGATGCACTATTTTCATTTGGTATTACCAAGTTAATAAGAATATGCATTTGAACATTAGCATTCTCTAATGTACTGACACTTCTAAAAATATCATTTTGCCGTGTCGTGTCGTGTCGGACATTCGTGTCCGACACTTCTCATATGAAAAATTCATAAAAAAATCCGTGTCGTTGTATCCGTATCGTATCGTGTCCGTGTCGTCATGCAACATAGGCTATTATTAATAGAGAGAGTTTTAATCATGAATAGGTTGATTTCATCTGAGCTCAATAAATAAAATATAAAACAAACAAACAAATAAATAAATAATATCAATAGATCAAAAAT
>JBBMKE010358142.1:0-13137 GCA_037834125.1 Lippia alba | reverse complement strand
ATTAGGGTCTGGATATCCATAGGGTCTGGACCCAATCCAAATCCAATGTTCACTCAATTATGGGTATGGGTTTGGATGTGGATAAAAATTATATGAATGGATTTGGGTAGGGTTTGGGGATAAGATTATGGGATTTGGGTTGGATATTACCCGCCCAATGACAGGCAAACCTAACTAAAACACTAACCTGTCTTCCCGGATGAAAAGGAATCTCTGGTCCACCAGTTACTTCAACCGCAACAACACCAGCCAGCTAGATTATTTGTTCACAAAATCATATAAGACAAAAAAAAATATCAATTCTACACTCTAGAGACTAGTAAATGACTGATACTAGTTACGTTATATCGGAAACTTGGACGGGAAATACTAAATCTACCTGGTAGAAGTCGGCATAGCTGAGGATGGGGAATTGCTCCTTTATTGGCTCCAATAGCCTAACAGCAATGTCAAGACCATTATTTGCTTCATGAGCAAGCTCAGAAGGGTGCTTAATTGTCCCAAATGGCCCTCCGGTTTTTGTTTTCCAATCATATGTTCCGGCAGAGTGCCATCTGGAAGACAACAAATCACTTCAGTAATCACTAGAGCTCAACATTTAGATAGTGGATATGCTCCATTGAAATAGAATCAATGTGATGGCAATATTATCATAATCTCAGCAATTTCAAGTATATTCCATATATGCATACACGTCAACAAAACCAGATACCTCCGAAGAACAATAGAGACGTGAATTTGCATAAACAGACACATGGACACACTTAAATGACAGGACTAAGTGACTAACAGAGAACAGTGCTTCTAAACAACAAAGAAAGCAAAAACAACACTCCGCAGGTGATGATCTTACGCTAAGCGCAGTATGATCGGAGCACAGTTCTTCTCCGCGATCAAGCCTCTCAGTTTCTTCTTGCATTTCTCCACCGCCGCCTGATACTCTTTACTCACCTCCGGGTACTTTTTCACCATAGCGACGAACTAATTCTCAACCGCAGTGATTAAAAACCAGCGAAATTTCGAACCAAAACTGGAAATCAGCTGAAGAAATCGGAGATTTGGCGCAGGCATATATAGAGGAGAAGGTGATGGACGAGAAGCTTCGATCAAATTCGATTGGCTTCCGAATGGTGGCGTGGCGGATGCGGCCCAGCGGTTCAGATCATGCCTCGTAATCTCATTCCGTAAATTGCGGGGCCTAAATTGGAGATTAGCCTATCAACTGTTGACATATTCTCATTTGTGATTGGCTAGGTTATTGACATTGTTTTACTAGCCCAATTTGAAGCCCAATTGGTTGCCCACATCTTCTTGGCCCAAAACTAAGCACAGAGAATATGACCCATTAGAATTATTGAACAAATAAAATTAGCAATAAATTATATCTAGATCCTTATAGTCACGCATATTTATACTAAAATCCTATTTAATGTTAAAGACCATGCTTTCATTCTTTATAATTTGTTAAGTGACCGCTCTCAGCCTATAAGTAGCAAGGTACAAATAATATCCTTCTAGTCTTTTTATATGTAGATGATCTAACTCTAACATTCACTCACAAAGATGAAGCTAAAATTCAAGAATTTATAGAAAGATATGATGAAAACATTTGAAATGAGTGACCTTGGGTTAATGTACTATTTTGGGCATTTAGGTACATCAAGAAATAGAAGGGATATTTATCTCACGACAATCACTTCAAGGAGTGGTAAAGCCTATGATGAGCAACCTATGCCAAGTTGGCACAATTCCGGGACAAGTGAGGGCGGTGAATTTGAGAAGTAGAGAGAAGTGGTTCTTGACAAAGGAAAAAAGAAAATGGGTGAAGAAGGAGTAGAAGATGTGAATGAGAAAGGAGGGAAGAGGCATGAGGTCCAAATCGATATTGAGATCCCCAAGTTGGGGGATAAGAAAAGCAAGAAAGGGTGGATTTAATGAAAAGAAGGACGAGCTCCCTTTGAAACCAAAGGTTTACATTCCACCTAAGCCATATATGTCTTCGATGTCCTTTCCCCAAAGATTGAAAAATCAAGCTCAAGAGAAACAATTTGAAAAGTTTCTAAGTGTTTTCAAGCAACTCCACATTAATATTCCGTTTGTCGAGGCATTAGCTCAAATGCCGACATATTTGAGTTTTTGAAGGAACTCGTGTCGAACAAAAGGAAGCTGGAAGATTTAGGAGCTAGCGTGAGTCTAATTTTGCTACCTACTTGCAGGAAGCTAGGATTAAATGAGCTCAAACCAACAAACATGACTTTCCAACTTGCAGACCGATCGGTGAAGTACCCGATGGGAGAACTTGAAGATGTATTGATCAAGGTTGGAAATTGCTATATCTCGGTGGACTTAGTTGTATTGGATATGGATCATGATGAGAGCTTGTCGCTCATATTGGGAAGGCTGTTTCTAGCCACGGCGGGTACTTTGATAGCTATCAAGAATGGTCGTCTCACCTTGCAAGTAAGAGACGAAAAGGTGGAGTTCAATTTATTCAAGGTGATGAAGAACACAACCATGGATGAGAAGTGCTTTAGAACTAGTTTACTTGATTGGATCCTAATCCAACAAGATATGGTAATGAATTGGTTGATTTTCAGTTATTTAAATAACTCGGTGTTTACTTGGATTGGTAAAATTTTATGATATTTTAAGTCAATAATATTTAATATTTACTCAACCCATTATTAATAGAATGAAATCTCACATTTACCCTCTCTCTATCTTCTCCAATCTCCACACTTTTTTGGGGGAAAAAAGCCATGGCGGCCGTGTGCAGAGGTGAAGCAATGGAACCTTCGCTCTAACACACAACCTTTTCAACGAAAATGAAGAGAATTCCAGAGATGGGTCCTGATCACAATTTCTTGATGCCCTTTTCCTTATTCTTCTTCTTTCTAGCTGTTTCTGCAAATCTTTTCTCATTAATTCTTTTTCAAGAAACAAAAACAAACGCAAATAACAAGAAAGTTTTTGGTGGCGGCGGATATTGGGTGTGGTTGTGACTGTGATTTGGTGTGGTAGTGGTTGTGGAGGGACGATTTGGTGGTGGTGGTGGTGGCGGCGGCGGCGGCGATGGCGATGGCGATTTAGTGTGGTAATGGTAGTGGCCACGAAGATTTGGCGTGATGGTGGCTGTTTGGCAAGGTGACGGTGGCGGAGGAAGATGGAGGTGAGGCGGCGGAAGATGGAGGTGAGCGGCGGAAATGGCGAAAATAGAAGGTAAAGCAGACGACGATACCTCGAAAACGCAGAAAACAAGGACAAAAAGGTGGAGTTTTTTAAGTTAAACGGGGATACAAAAGTAATTTGACCTTAACCAAGATGATTGGGCTATCTTGCAATGGGATTTTGGAGTTTGTAAATAGCATGGTCATCCCCATTGGACCCATAGGGCTTACGGGCTTGCACAAGGCCTATTGCCTACTCAAGTAAACGCTAGAAATCAGTTGGTAAATATCCTAACACAGTCTAAAACTTCAAAGTAAACTATTTCTAAGTGTAGATATGATTTTATTTTTTTTTTTTTGGACAAAGTGGAAATGTTTCCCCCATTTTTTTTAGTGCAGCGCGAAAAGGTAAGTAAACAAATAAATTTGAAATTATCTAATTTTGAGATGGTTTTAGGTGTCATAATATATATATATTGAGACACCTTATTAAAAATGTCATAATATATCAATTATATTGTGACGCCACAAATAAAAACGTCATATTATTATTAGTTTAGTGAATAAATAATTTAATAAATAAAATAAATTATATCTAATAAGACATATTTAAGAAAAGCGTCACTACAGGTGATCTGTTGTGATGCCTTTTAAAAAGCGTTAAAATAGGGCGTCTCAACAATCCATTTTCCTAGTAGTGTACAATGATTTTTAAAGTATGAAAAATTTTTTAAAATTTTGATACGAATGAAACTATATATATATATATATATATATATGTATGTATGTATGTATATGTATATATACCCATATTTGAATAATATGGGCAGTGGCGGAGCCAGAAATTTCATTCAGGGGGGGTCGACTAAAGCATAATACTAAAAGGGAGAATTACATACAAGTCCCTAAGTTTTGGCCTAATTACATTGCAGTCCACGAATATTTGGATATTACATACCAGTCCCTAAGGTTTAGATTCCATTAGAAGTCCATAATTGCCGTTAGAGTTCCGTTAAAATTCTACAAATTTAATTATAAATAAGTCCCTCAAGTTTGATAATGATAACAAAAAGATCCCTTAGGTTTACGTGGATTTCTAACGGCCGTTATGGACTTCTAACGGAATCAAACCTTAGGGACTGGTATGTAATATTCAAAGATTCATGGACTGCAATGTAATTAGGCCAAAACTTAGGGACTAGTATGTAATTCTCCCTTAGAAATAATTCTACTTACCAAAATTTCACACTTATTGTTAAATTAATTTTACGGGAAAAACAAGCTAGATATCATTATTGTCGACCTTAAAAGATATTTTAAAAGCAAAAATTCTCAACCATTTAAAATGGAACCTCCATGATTATAATGGAATTTTTTGAACTAGAAGATAGAATTACATAATTAAACACATTTCAAATAAAACCTTACACAATTAAACAAATTTACAATAGAACCTCCACGATTATAATATATGATTTCTTATGATAATTTTTGAAACATGGGGTCCAATTTTCCAATTATGAATAACATAGGATTTTCCGTACATTAAAAAATGAAATTTTTCAACAAGAAATCGCATAACCCGCGCGTAAGGCACAATTGCCAGACGGAGGTTTTCCGTGCATATTTTTCATTATATAGGTTTTGCTTTGAGATTTTTCAAAACTCAAAGATCCAGCTTGAATATACGCATTTCGCGCAGCTGCTCGGACAAAAACCCAAAAAATCCTATTTTCCCTTTGTATGCATTTTATCGCTTAATTAATTATATGAAATGCAGAAAGTGTATTTAGCTCAAGTCTATATATTCAAATTTAAAAAAATTCAGCAAAAAGGTGTAACATTATATATATAAATTCATAAAATATAATCTATTTAGATCTTTAATTGCTTCCTACTATAATACGAGACATGATCCATGAATTAATCTATAATTAGACAAGATTTCTAAAGAATCCTTGGAAGGCGGAACTTGAGCTTTGGGTCCAATATGATAATCGACAAGATATCCAAAAAAGTCAACCACGTTTAAATTTTTTCATCTTTAGTAAATACATGTTTCTAAAAATATATTATTACCTTGACGAACAGTTAAATCGAACACTTTTCAAATTACTTTGCTTAGTCTGAGACACTCGAATCAAGACATTTTTCATATTTATTTCACCAAAATTTCAAATAATATTATTTTACCATATCCTATAGCAGATATTATGTCGGAAAATCCTTATATGAAAATTAAAAAACTGAAAAGATCGCTCATTCTTACACGCTCCCATGGCTTCTTCAACCACGCTCTCCTCCGCAATCACTCCTCAGGTAAATACTCCTTCTTAATCGTAGTTCCAACGCCATTTTTGAGTTTTGACTGCTTGTTTGTTTCTCCGTCACTGAGCTCTGCTCCAGCAAAACTGGGCTGAGAAGCAATCATCTTCACATATCGCTCTTCCGAGGATGAAGGTGAGGTGCATCGGGTGCCGGATATGGGAAAGAGTTACTGCTTTTTGTTTGAAACCAATTGTCTATGGATATATAGATGTAGTTTACTTTGTTAGATTTGAATCTAATTGGATATAGTTATTGGTAGATGGATTTTAATTGGGTTATATGAATAATGTAATGTTTACTTGGACTTGTGATTGTGGTGTTAGATTTACACAACAATTTGAATTGTTTACGTGGACATGCATAACCGATTTATAGGGGCATAAAGTTCCTTCTTTATCATCTCATTCCACCCTGATAACCGAGACAATATTTTGACTTAACATACATAACATAACATGACAAAATTTGGTTTTGCAACTTAAGTTTGAAATTGCGAAATAGTCTATCCATGTCTACCTTATCTCCTGGGCCAAAGGGCGTCCACAAGGCCTCAAGCATGTTAAAGTAAACAGTAGAAATCAATTGGTTATCCAACCAATCCATCATGACATTGTCAAGTGAACTATTCGATAGAGTAACTAATGCGCATACGTATGGTGTTAAAGATAATGACTCATGAAAAAGATGCATACAGTTATGCTCTGTAACTAAGTAGAGCAAAACACTTTTGCATATGCGGTGTACTCAGTACCACTCATATAATTTCTCTAAATGTACAGTTATTATCACATGTCACCTGGCATATATAACAATATGTATTTCTCATATTATTGTAAGTTATGTTAGTTTGGTTTAGAATATTCCACACGATAATCTAGAATTGCTTCTTATTGATTCTGGTTAAAATTCCCTACTCCCATTTTATAAGTTTACCCCCCAATTGTTTGATATTGCTCGTACTTTTAAATTGCCTGCATAATACTTGGCATGTGAATTGGCAGTGCCAGAGGTGCAGGCGGCGGTACTGTTGCCAAGGATGCGCTAGGCAATGATGTTGTTGCAACAAAATGGCTCAAAAACCACGGACCCGGTGATCGAACCCTTACTCAGGGTTTGAAGGTAAAGTTCTAATAATATATTGCAAATGTGATAGCTACAATATCACTATTCTAGATTCGTTCTCGTCTTGTTTGAGGCTGTTAACAATGTCATTTCCTTAATGTTAATGAATTTCGCCGGTGGTAAAGCTAAAAACATCTTGACTTGTTCTGGAGTGAACTACTAGCAAAATTTAGCTGATCTGAGTGACGAATTTGTAGATTCTTGTAATACTATGTCCAGCATTCTAGGAGGGTTAGCAATTTAGCATCATGAAAATGGTTAGATTCTCCTAGGTGGGAATGGAATCCTTCGTTATTATGGTTTTCAAACACAAGGCAGGGTATAAAATTGTGATTCAAATGGGGAAGTAGCATACTTTTCTTGGTAATCAGCTCGATGATTAACCCCTACTTTAAACCGAAGATATTGATTTTACACTTTCAATGCTTCAATCAAATTTCAGGGTGATCCTACCTACGTTGTTGTAGAGAACACACTTGCAACATATGGCATCAACGCTGTCTCCACCCACCTCGGTTGTGTTGTCCCATGGAACGCTGCTGAGAATAAGTTCATGTGCCCCTGCGACGGATCGCAATTCAATAACCAAGGAAAAGTTGTTAAGAGGACCTGCTCCTTTGGTAAGATAGAGAAATCAATCATCTCATAAACATGTTTTCTTTCCAGACATGAGAATATATATATATAGATAGAGAGAGAGGGAGAGAATATGCTTGAATTATTTTGATCATGTCCAAGTGGTTAATGAGAACAGGACAATGTCTCGGGTTCGAATCCCGCTTGAGTATGCGTGTGTTTAAAAAAACACTAAAAATGTGTAAGTTTTTGGTACTTGTTGCTGATACTTGACATCTTTTTGGCTGCAGTCATTGGCCTTGGCTCATGCTGATATTGATGAGGGCAAGGTAGTTTTTGTTCCATGGGTTGAAACTGATTTTAGGACTGGTGAAAATCCATGGTGGGCATAAGTCTCTGGAAACTTTGCCTTGGTAGTGGATCCTATATTTCTATGGATGCATGTCAAGAGAAACTTGAAGTTGTAAAATTTTTTGTCATCCTAGATACATTTTTATGAATTATGATAAGATTATTTATACATCTTTTATGCAAGAAATGCAACATTTGGGTATTATATGCCATACTTCGTGTTTGTCTAATTTTGAGAGATTTTAAAAAATGCCCCCATTTTCGATTCTGTTTAATAAAGTACCCCCTTTTCGGGGGTTTAAAATTTTACCCTGAGTCTCGGTAGAGACCCGCGACTCCCAATATTTTAATTTATTTAGTGTGGAGTCGCAGGTCTCTACCACGACTCCAATTTTTTTAATTAAAAGGAGGTACTTTATTAAACAGAATCGAAAATGGGCGCATTTTTTAAAATCTCTCTCTAATTTTGCATTTGTAGGCGTGCGCGATAAACGCGTGAAATTCATTGATTTTAGTGGTGTCTTATAGCGCGGGAGTGTCGAGGCAATTTATAAATATTAGTAACTCTGCACATTCGATGCATGTGCAAATAAAAAATTATTAGTACTTAAATATATTAAAATAATATTTTTATTAACATATATTTTATAATTATTTTTAATATAATAAAAATAAATGAACCGAATGAGATATTGTCATATTAATAACTAAAATTAAAAATTAAAGATATAAGTGGAAAAAGATCAAAATTATATAAAAAAGAAAAGTAAAAAATTGAAATGATTAAAGAGAAAACAAAAGTTAGAAAAACGTAAAAATTATGAAATAAATAAATAAATTCATAAAAAAATAGAGATCAAGAGTCCATGACACCACAATCAACTCTAGTATAGATTACTCAAAAAGTTAATGGACATACCTTCAAAAAATTAAAATTGAACATGAACTAACTAATTAAAATTATAATTGACTTCTATCCTTGGATTCGATTGCAAGAAAATGAAGGAATGTTTTTTCTTTTTTTTTGGTGAAAAAAAAGGAAGGTATGTGAAAACTCTCTTTGTTTGTATTTAATTGTTTTATATTTGTGTACACATATTTATATCCATTAACTTTAACATAAATACTGAATTTATGATAATTAAATAAAAAATTAGAATAAGAAAATATTATATTGGTAAAAAAATTAATATAATAGAATTTTGAAAATATGGAAATAGAAAATAGCATACCAAAAATAAGAATGGAAGTGAGAAAAGAAAACGAGATAACTAAAACTTAGCATGAAAATAAATAAATAAAATAAAAATATCTGAAATACAATAAAATTATGATTCTTGAATTATTCACAACTTTACTATGTCAGATTATAAATTGTTATCATTGAGAAAAATTCTTGACTTATTCACATCTTTATTATCATATTTTAAAATTTTACAATTGAGAATAATTCACATCTTTATTATCTCTACTATAAAATTTTTAATTTTTAAATTTTCTATCATTAAAAAAGGAGCAGTTAAGAAAGATGATCTTTAAAACTTATTCAAAATTCCCTAGTTTGGAAAATGTATATTTTAGAATATCAATACACGTCTTATTTTTTTGTAAACCTTGTGAAGCTCTAAAGGTCTGTTTTACCCTTATTTTTTAACTACAATTACACAATTTTTACTTTTTTCAATGTCATATGAGTTTAATCATCTCTCTTCTTATTTTTCCATTTACTTTACTGATCGATTTCAGTATTTGACCACCGACAACCAGCTCATCTCATCGTTGTTGCTAAAAAAGAAGAAGTCGGCACACCCAAGTTTAATCTCATATACTTTTGTAATCTTTTTTATTCGAAATTTTTGGATTCAAATTTGTAAAATTTCTACAAATTTGAGAAATTTAAAATTATTATTTGTTTTGAGTATTTTAGTTGGTTTCTTGAACAATCCCTCTATATCTATTATTTGTGACTAAGAATTTTACCAATTCAATATATTTGAGTTTTCTGCTACGAGAATTGAAATTTGAGATTTGAGATTTTTGTATAATAATTGTTTGAGATTTATGAGATTTCGGCATATGTCCGTATATATTTGTGCATAAAATGACTGAGAGATTTCTGCATATATGTGTATACAAATCGCAAGAATCTCTTCACATATATACAAAAATCTCAAATCTCATAGATCCCAAGGAAATCTTTTTAGATATTAATAAAAATATATGGAGAAATTTGAAATCTCATAGCATACAATAATCTTTTAAATATATAAAATTTTCAAAATCACATATGTGTAAAAACTTCAAATTTGCAAAAAATTATTCACATATATATAAAAATCTCAAATTTGTAGAAGTTTTCAAAGATTTGAACCAAAAACGTCGAGGGTTACAGAAAATACCTGAGATTAAATTTTGGTGTCGTGGTGTGGTAGAAGACGCAACGACTTATTATTCTTCTTCTTCTTCTTCTTCAACAACGGTGAGGTACGTTCATCAGTGCAATGAATTCTTTCTTCTTCTTCTTCTTCAACATCAGATTTCGAAACTCGGCAGAGCTACTTCTTCCTCTTCTCTCATTTTCTTCTTCTTCTTCTCCAAGATCATATTTTGAAATTCAATTGGTACAGAGAATGGAGAAAGTAAGAAGAGGACGATAAAAACGGGATATGAATTGTCATTCTTCTAATTCATCATGAGCGTAATTTTACGCATTTTGGGGGGTTTAGAAAAAGCATGTTGTATATTAGAGATGTAAAGTAGGTGAATTTCAAATTAGGGGGTTTAACAAAAGGTTGGAATCTTATTAGGGAGGGTTCATTAATTCTCGATTGAAAAACTGGGTTATATACGAGGGTTTTAACATAAGTTTACCTTATATTAGAACTAATTAACATAAAAAACTCTATAATATAACTAAAATAATATCACATAGAAAACTTTTTTTTTCCGTAAACACACCAAGTGGCTAAATGAATTCGAATTGGGCCTTTACCTTCAAGAAAGAATTCTCAAACCACTTTGGTCAATCCCTGTTGGCATCTCACATATAAAACTTAACCTAACGTTTAAGGGCAAAAATTGCAACTCAAGAAATATTTTTCATATAAAATAATTATTGTACACTTATATTAAATATTTTTAAACTATATATATTAGGAAAAAATATTTTTCTAATTTCATTCGATTTTATACAATTGCAATATTAGTTCCACTCGTTTCAAAAATTCAAAAATGATCTCATACTTTAAAAAAGTATTGTGATAATGGTCCGACACGTTGCAATAATGATCCCATCATTAACTTGGTAATGGAATAAATATGTGGAGATCATGTGCACTATTAGAAATCTTTCAAAGTAAATAAACAGGATTTTGGGAGGACTAATTATCGAAAGGAAAAACGTACGAGATCAATTTTACATTTTCATTTGTATATAGTATCAAAAATAGTTATAATCAAATGCATAAAGTCTAACATAATTACAAAAATTTAATCTGAATTCCGAAAAATTACAACAATTTTTTTATTAAATAACTTAAGTCGTTTTTTTAATTAATTTCGTTTTAAAATTTATATGAAGGGTTAATTAGACTTGGCCCCCATATTAGATAGGGTAATGACAAGTCGCCACCATTTTTAGATTAAATTACAGACACCATCCTTTACGAAATAAATAATTACATTGAGCCCCTAAATTTTTAGGGTTTTGATGACATCAGCAAAAATTTTAATGAAAACCCTAGAATATCTTCGTTGACTAAGGTAAATTTTTATATTCCCATATTGTCCTTGGGTGTTAGATTGTAATTTACTCTATTAAAATCAATGGTTTGAAAATCGGACCGGACCGGCCGGTCCGACCGGTGACCGCTGCCTATAGGGGTGTACAATCGGTAAAAAATCGAAAATTCAGTTTTTCGGTTTCGGTTAACCGAAAATTCGGTTAGCAAAAATGCTAACAGTTTACCGAAGCGAAAGAACTTGATTTCGGTTTCGGTTAAAAACCGAAATCGATGAGCAAACAGGCAAAGACAAAGAGTTGATGTCGTGAAGTTATCAAATTACAGTGCTATTAACTCAATAGCCACACAACTCATGCACATCAATTCTTCAAAAATTAGAAAAAGGAAATCACATTTCAGATTTTCAGAAGGAAAACCCCAAAATTCATAAATCAAATTTACAAAACATACAAGCTTTGCCGTGGCCCTTTAGATTCTTTAGCTGCGCGCTCTTGGTCGGAAAGACTAAAGAGTCGTCTGATTTTTTGTTCACCCCTACAGGTGCGCCATGCCTGAGTACCGACAGGAAGAGGCGGTGCACGGTGGCATTTTGGGATTCTGTGATGTATCATTCCAGATTTAAAATTAAAACCAAGAAATTGTGTGGGCTTGTAATACATGGGCTTGGGTTGACAAATAATGGACTACTTGCCTAATGGACTAACAACTAAAAAGCTTGGCCCAAAATAAAAAAAGTATATGTATGGCTGTGGGTTCGGTTTTGGGTAAAAAACCGAAAACCGTTCGGTTTTTACTGAAACCGAAAGTTCAAAAAATTAAAAACCGAAACCGAAATCGAACCTCTTCGGTTTGGTTCGGTTCGGTTAGGCTCAATTCGGTTCGGGTATTTTGTTCACCCCTACTCAAAACTCAATAACCCAACAAAGTAACTAAAAAGGTTTTCTTTTTTTAAAAACACAAAGGGGAGAGAGATAAAAAGGTCAAACATAATTTCCAGTCTGCTCTCCATGAAAACTATTTGCTATGACTATAAGCTAAGTCTATGACATAATGCAAACTAAATCTGCAAAAGACGACACAATCAATATCCATATTTGTGTCTATCCTCACACTCCAGTTGAATTTCCGGGTTATAAGAAATTCAGGATATATTATATATACCATTATTGCAAGCCTTTTAATTTTTAATTCTTGCCTTGTGTTTCCCACGCTATCTTTTTGTTTTAATATATATGAAAGTAAAGTTTGAATTATGATGAAATTGTTTATTTCCAGTCACATGGCAGGTTGCTCTTTCCAAGTTGTTGAATATTAAGCCAGCCTGTGAACTAGTCTCTTTGCAGTTTTTTGTTCTTTTCTTGGGAGTCGACCACGCGGTTTGACAACCGCAGCTACTCCTTCATTACTTTAGATATTTTTTAAAATATTATTTTATTATATTATATCGTATTATATATTTATAAAAAATATTATTTTTATTTGATAATTTTTTTAAAAATAATTAATATGGATATATTTATATTGTGTCATATCGTATCGTACTTATATCGTCTTATATAGTATCCGTACATTATAGGTGTGCTCTATATTTTATGTGAATTTCTCACCAAAACCGGGATTTATTTGGGTACCATGTGATGTTCTAGATCATATGATATTTGCTTATGAAAGACTGGGTTTTTGGAAAACTCTTGTATTGACAATGAAGTATTGGGAAATTTCTACAAGAATTTTCTAATAAATTATAAAGACCATATATTATTCCCCGTGTTTTTTTTTAAATGGTTGGGTCGCCTTCAATTTTATTTAAGATATTTAATTAAAGGATTGATATCAATTTTCCAAAATAG
>JBBMKE010357926.1:0-13139 GCA_037834125.1 Lippia alba | reverse complement strand
AAGGAAATTACCCTGGGCCGGGCAAATGCCTTGTTTTTTAAAGTTGTTTGTTTTCGCTTTTCTCTTCGTTCGTATGGACTTTTCCCACCCCTAGCATGTTCCCAAAGTGTGTTAAGCTTATGATTGAATATGTTATGTTATTTATGTAGGATTTATGCCCATTTTATAATGAATTATGTATAATGTGCTTATATGTACCCGAATGATCGAATGTGGGAGTGATTGCTTGGCTTGATGATTTGTGAATCCTCATTGCTCAATGTGCTATGTCTTATACTCTCATGACTTGAATTATGCATTAAATTTGTATGATTCATGAAAGTTATGTACTGAATGGATATGAAAGCATGAATTGTGACTGAAATGATCGAATGTGAGCCTTTAGGGGCATTTATTGTGCACAAGAGCATAATCATGACATGATATAGTCTCTTATGCATCTCATGTCATATCCATTTCATTGCCGAGCATCTATGTGGTTCATATTGAGTCTAAGTCTTGTGTCTATGTTTCCAGTTAGCTCAGGTGCATCCGGGGTGGTGTTTCGTGATCCGTCTTGATTCCGGGGTGAATCACAAGTGTTGTTTTTGGCCTCGTCGGTGTAAGGTAAGGTTAGGTTATAGTTAAACTCTATGATATGTGCCCGTATGATTGCATGTGAACTATAGCCTTCCTCGTGTGTATGATTTGGATTATGTATAATCCATATATGATTGGTAATGCTAAATCACGCTTCAAACCGTGTGCCTCGTATGAGCTGGGAGCTAAGAGCTAAGGAATGGGCTAAGGATTTGACACGGAGAGGTATGTAAAGCATGGTTCTGGCAAGGTAAAGAAAGGTAAATAATGTACCGTATGCATGTTATGTTAATGATTAGTAGCGGGTTAGGTTATGCATGACAGAAAGAATGGGGCCCAGGAGGTATGGGCATAGGGGGAATCTGGGACGACCATAGGGGTCGCTGGTTATAACCCCCTGCACACCCTTCACCAGCATGATCGCAGAGGACCAACCCGGAACCCACCAGGAGGTTTGGTTGGGCGATGGGAGCCTGAGGGTTTGAGTGCTTGCGCTCCCCTCGACCGACTGGATGGTTCGGGCCGTACACCTGACCATCACCTGGAGAAGGAGGTTTATGTTATTATGAATGAATGAATGTCTGATTGAATGAATTAAAGAGGAGCCCAGGATGGGAAATGTCACTCGTACCCGCCGAGTCTTGCATGATTGATCTGTTAGGTTCATGAAACGGGGATAGATTCTTAATTATGATGGAAACGGATCTCCAGAACGTTAAAGAATGATAAAGAATGACTAGGATGAGAAAGAATGATATGAATGGTTAAGAATTGGAATGTTTGAAAGAAAGAATCGGCTTAGCTATATTTTATGCTTTTCCTTGTAGATTTCCTTAGATATATGTATCACGGGAAAACCTTTGGTATGCAAAAACTATCCCCGAGTTCATGAACCATGCATGTGAATGAAATGTGCATTGCTCTATATATATATATAGCGTGTGTGGGTAGCCCCTCACTCAGTCAAGTGGAAAGACTGACCCTTCTCCCTTCCCAACTTTTTAGTTTGTAGGGTTGCTTGGAGTCTGGAGCTAGGTGGTGTTATTTTGAGTCTTTGAGTCGGTCAAGTTGTATTAGGAAAGTCCCTGCATTCGTACGTGTATCCAATCATGTATAATTCGGCCTTGCAAATTATATATTACACTTATGTATTTGTTAATGATTTGCCATCGTGGACTTCATTATTGAATTGAAAAGAGGCCTGAGGAGCCTAACCCTGCATGTTTGTTATATTTAATTTCTGTGGGCCCGTGGCCAATGCGTGTGTATGAGTTTAGCTTCCGCTTTTGCATTTGTTCGAACTTGGTTCAACTTGACAGGGTCTAATTACCGCCTAGCCTAGGATTGTTTTTAAATTGTCACCCGTTCGCTACGGTTTGATTCGGGTGCGGAGTTCCTATTCCGTTACTCGGATCGGGCCGTGGTGCGGGGGATGTGGTGCCTCACATGCGGGGTGCTACATGTTTGGTCCAGCCCAATTGCATTTCTTTTGGCCCAATAAAAATCAAAGCCCATCAGTCCTTTTCTCAAGAGACATGAAAAATTTGGCAACAATTTTCTTAATCCTTCCATTTGGACCGATTAAAGAAGGCAGCAGCAACATCATTTCATTTTTGGCATGCAGAAACAAAAGAACAGAACGTATTTTCTCCACATTTTTCTGCATATTTTTGTGAGGCGGCAGGTTCATCTAAGGCTCGATCGACTTGCCGTTTGTGGTCGGATTTTGATGAAATTTTAACAACACGTTCCTAACACGTCAATCTTCAATCTGAACGTTGGAGATCGGATTTTGAGCACCGTAGGTCAGTCTTGTATGTGTGAACAGTAACACGAGTTTTGGCCAATTTTGTGTTCTTCATTTTTGTGATTCTTGTTGGATATTTTTGAAGAATCGATTTGTTCGGATTTAGAATTGCTTTTGTTGGTGTTGGAACTATTGTATTTGTGCCTTGTATTTTTAGTGGAGATTTATTTCAGGTCTCGTAGGCCCCGTGGTTTTTACTCTTCGATTTGAAGGGATTTTCCACGTTAAAATCGCGCATCTCTATTGTGGTTGGTTGATTTGATTATTTTATATCCGTTGGCGCATTTGGTACATTACTTGGTTGAATATTTGCTGGTTATTTGGAAAGGAGAAGCTTAATTTCCGCTGCGTATATTCGTTTCGTTTGATTTCCCTTTCCCAACATTTTTTTAATTTATGTATCGTATTATGATATTTGTTTAGGGTCGTTCTTGACAAATATCATAAACCCTAAAATTTTAATTAATAATAAAAATATATATTATTAAATAATAAAATATTATTTTACAATTATCCTCTATGATTTTTTATTTGTGTTAAATTTATATATATTTCTAAGGAGATATTTGCAAAACTCTACTACATAACTAAACATTAAAATAGTAGGTAAAGTTGTAAAAAAATGTGTTTGGCAAAAAAAAAAAAAAAAAAACAACGATAACTAGAAATATAGTAAATGAAAATAAAAGTGGATAATCACAACTTTTACGAAGTTACTAATTATCCTTAAATACTTTGAAATATTTATGAATATTGTAATATAATTTCAGTTTAATATTAATATAAAAATTATTATAAATTATTATAATTTAATTTGTATAAGATTATTTTTAATTGGTCAAATATAAAATTACTCTATATATATACCTTTATTTATAAATTTATAAAAATCAAGAAAAGAAAAAATTTACCTAATAATTGTAATTTTTAAGTTATGAGACTTTTTGAAATTACAAAGAGAAAAAAAATATATAAAGAATTAAAAATAAAAAGCTGCAATGAGCATATAAACCATATCATTTATATGTAAAACTTAATTTAATAATATTAATGTTTTAATGTTAAAATAAAATTTCAAATAAATTCAAATAACACCAGAGAATCTAAAAGCATATCCTGGATTGCTGGAAGATTCTAACTTATCTCCTTAATTTAAGGAGAAATTGGTTTTTCAAATATTAAAAAACTATTGAGATTAACTTATCCTTATTTTTAGAGTTTACAAACTACCTTTTTTTTTTTTTTTGAAACGCAAACCCCGAAGGGAAAATCTATTGAATCAATCAAAATTAAAACATATAATGAAACAATAAGAAAAACAACGCAGGCTCAAGACAACAATTCTAATAAATTTGTGGGCAATCATATTTGCTCATCATCTAATAGAATAGAAATAGAGGTTCTCAAAACTAGATCTAATGCGGATAGAGACCGTGAGAATACCAACTTGTTCCATCACAAGATCCTCAACCTGTTCCACCACCAGATTCTCAGCACTTGAAGATTCTATAGTAGCTAAAGATTGAGCCATACAGGACTCCTGATCAGGCTTGTATCCATCTGATTTGATATCGAAATAAACGCATCCATCCATAAGTGGCAAAAGATGCGGACATTTGCAACACCGGGGTTGATATCGAAATAAACGCATCCATCCATAAGTGGCAAAAGATGCGGATGTTTACAGTACCGGGAGAACCATCTGCAATAAGATGAGATCTCAAAAGAAAAAGAAATTAAAACTCTCATTCGAGAGGAGAAAACAGCTCTCGTACGAGAGAAAAACTACTCTCATACGAGAGGAACAATTAAATAAAGAAAATAAACAGCAAATAACATAGATTAAGAACTCAAAGAGATCCAGATCTCGTTGAGATCTGAATCTCCATGAAAACCAAAACAAAGAGAAGAGAAAAAGACTTTTAGAGAGAAAAAGAGAAAACCCTAACGATTCCTTGTTTTTTCTAACTACCTGTTTTTTAGAATTGAAGAAAACTATTTTTTTTTGAGTTCTTTTTAGAATATCATTAATACATTTATTTTTATTTTTTGGTTCATGAAAATTTTATATTATATCAATTTCAAATTTAGGGGTCAATACACGTTTTTTTTTTTTTAAATTTTAAGTGAGGTCAAAATAGTTATTCTTAAAATAAAAATTATAAAAATATATAAATACATAACTATTTTTTTTCTTAGTGGAGTTCACTGACCCCACTCTCTTTAATGCGGCGTCGCCCTTGCCTGAAGCGACGACACTGTGTTGATGATGTCACGTGTATCCACTGTAATTCGATGGATGAAGACCGAGTACACGCCATATTTGATTGCCCTTGGGTGAAACAGGTTTGGGAGGCTTCGGATATTCAAAGAGCCATGTTGATCAGTTGCTGAACAACACAGATTGTGAGTTGATACGAATCCTGAAGGTGCAGCCTATGGAAATTGGGGAGCGTATCGCGGTGATCATGTGGACAATTTAGAACTATCGAAATTGGAAAAGAGAGGAAGGAGTCACTAATTCTCCGGATATGCTTGTGGAAATGGCGAAGGCAAATATGTTACGGGGGGCTGTTATTATGAGGAATTACAGATCCAGCAATGGATTCCGAAAGCGTCCGAATAGAGGAAGCCCGACAGGGGCTGGATTAAACTAAATTATGATAGGGCGGTGTTCTCGGGGGATAACTCTATTGGTATCGGGATCATTGCTAGGGATGCAGACGGATTATGCGTAGGTTGGGAGACTAACAGGCTACGGAATTATGCAGACCCTTTAGTATCGGAAGCCATGGCGGGGGTTGCGGCTGTGCGATTGGCTCGAGACTTTGGTTGGAGGAGAATAGTTGTGGAAGGAGACTGTTTGAACATGGTTAACCGTAATGATCTCTCAGACATTGGTAATCTTATTTCGGATGTTAGGCTTCTTTGTTCGCGCTTTAGCGACATTCGGTTCTCCTTTACTTGGTGTGGTGCAAATATGGTTGCCCACCTGCTAGCTCGTAATGCAGCTTCGGCTTGCGTAGATTCCTCGGATTTTTCGCCCGATGTTTCAGACGTAGTGCTTAGTGAGGCTTGTTAATTGTGGCCTCTGTGATTGGTTGTAAAAAAAAAAAAAATCCAATCATAATTCAACCTTAATCAATTACTCTTAATCTAACTTTTTATTTCATTAAATTAATTAATAACTAATATTTTTATTCAAATATATTAAATTAATTCTAATAATCCGAGGTTAATAAATTGTGTTAATCTAATTTTTTTAGGTCAATTAAATTTATTAATCCTTTCACTAAAATGCCCTTATATTAATTTATGTATTTAAAGTAATCCAATCTTAATGATGTATGTTAATCTAATTTTTTTATGTTAATTAAATTAATTAATCATTTTACTCAAATACCCTTATACCATTTTGTGTATTTAAAATAATCCAATCTCTTAATGAAGTATGTTAATCTAATTTTTTTATGTTAATTAAATTAATTATATTTAATTTAAGGACTAACTATTCCCCTTCTCTCACTTTTCCCATTCTCTTTTAATGTACACTAAATGTTAGTTGTAATCTGAATTTGTTTTTTTTACTATGTCTATCAACAAAATGGCACATTTTTTCTCTTGTCTTGCAATACATGAATTCGTGAATCCAATTCTTTGCATAACTTAATTATATTTAATTTAAGAACCAACTACCAACGGTCAGTTGACTCAAGTGGATAGGGGCTTGAGTTCACTTAAGCAAAGTCTCGGGTTCGAACCTTGTGTATGTAAATAACTACATTGGGAGGGGTCCCACAATAACTACGTTTTTGTATCAATTGGGTGGGGTTCTCTACGGATGCCTGAGAAGCAAACCTCCTGGCAATTGGGTGGGGTTCTCTACGGATGAATGAGAAGCAAACCTCCTGGCATGAAAAAGAATATGAAGGATATCCTCAATAATAGTCGCCAGACTAGAGAAGTCGTGCTCCACCACATTTAATTTGTGGATTAAGGATAAACAATCCCCTTCAATGTTTCAGCCAACTCTGGTTCTGGAGTTGAAGATTTTGGCATACTCTTCCAGCAAAGACAATTACCTAAATGGTCGCGAACTACAATTCCCACTCCAATAGCATGTTCTTTAGCAAATACAACACCATCTACATCCATTTTGAATATGCCTTCACTTGGTCTTTGCCACCTGTTGGTAAAAAAGTGATATTCTGGAGGAGTTTCAGCCCTGTAGCTTGTCAACCAAACCATGTAAAAATTATTAGCAAACTCAAACAATTCGGCCGGGTCCAACCGCCCATCGTCCGCCCATTTTCTGTTTCTGTTATGCCAAAGCGCCCACTTGAAAACAGCGAACCGGTTACCCTCCTCTGTCGAGAGCTTTGCAATAACCAAGCGACACCAATCCTTACTATTCCCCGGCCATCTGGAGATAACGCTCCAAGGGAAATTCGAAAGAGCCCAGAATTGCCGCGCTACGGACACCGGAGAAAGACGTGTTGACACTTTCGAATTCCTCTTCGCACTACAGTCAGCCTGCTGCCCCATGGCTACACCTTCTATGAAGATTCACGCCCGTAGGAAGACAATCACGACATAACCTCCACAAGAATACTCGGACCTTTGTCGCCACTTTACGTCCCCAAATAAAACTCCATGTTTGTCCCGCATTCATTATCGGAGTAAATTCTTTTCTCGCCACCTCATAAGCACTTCTAACGCTGAACACTAAATGTTGTTTAATTCCCTTCACTTAATGTTGGATTTTTTTACTATGTCTATCAACAAAATCTCTTGCAATACATGAATTCGTGAAACAAATTCTTTGCATTCCACCTCCTTTTTTCATCTAATAAGGATCTGGAAGAACTCCTAAGCTTGTGTTGTCTGCAGCTATTGTTGGGCTTCTATTACTTCTACTTTTAGTAATTGGATTCTTGTTTCTTGGAATTGGTAAAGTTGTTGCTGTTAGGTCTTACGCGACTGAAATAAGTGTATAGCTTGAGAGAGCATTTGTAGCGGTACTTTACTTCGCAAATCTTGCTTAAAAATCCTTAAGTGTCTATTTCTCTTCTAAGATTGGAATTGGTATTTAATGTATATGTTACTATAAATCTTAGTTTGTCTTTGTTTCGCGTTGAAACTTGGAAGTGATAAGGGCTATATTATCTTTTCTTCATTCTATTTTTTGTTCTTAAACATCAATATCTTTATAGATTGATTTTTGTTTTATTGAAACTAACTACCCACGTGGAGAGAGAAAATTGTATCTTCATTGAATAGCTGTCAAACCAATACAGTTGAATTTACACATGAGCAGTGAGATAAATACACTTAACAACTAAAGACACGTGTCATTATTCTAGCCTAGCTCACTAACAGAACCGTGTTTTATATCTGGAGCATAAAGCGTAAAGACTAAGCTAGTAAACAAAACAAACAAAGTTCGTAAATATTTCAATACACCCCCCTCAAGGTGGATGGAAAATATCTTTGACATCTAATTTGTGCATAAATAGTTTGAGTTGTGGAGCAAAGAGTGCTTTAGTAAAGATGTCAGCTACCTGATGTTGGGAACGAACGGATAACAATTTTATAAACCCTAGTGCCACCTTATCATGCACAAAGTGGCAATCCACTTCAATGTGCTTGGTTCTCTCATGGAAGACAGGGTTTTGCGCAAGGTGTATGGCAGCCAAATTGTCACAGAACACTGGAATCGGCTCACTAACTGTGACATGCAAATTTTTGAGAAGCTTGAAGCTAAACCAAATCTGAAACTGCACTTGCCAATGCTCTATATTCTGTTTCTACAAAAGAACGTGATACAATAGTTTGTTTCTTGGACTTCCAAGAGATCAAAGATTTCCCTAAGAAAATGCAAAATCCAGAAGTAGATCTTCTAGTATCCTGACATGAGGCCCAGTTTGAATCCACAAACATACTCAACTGCATATCAGACTGTGCTGGGAAGAGGATTCCTTGGCCCGGGAAACCCTTCAAATATCTCAAGAGGTGATGCACTGCATCCAAATGCAAAGTTCTAGGTTGAGAGACAAACTGACTGAGTTTTTTCACTGTAAAGCATATATCAGGTCTGGTAAGAGTAAAATAAAGTAATCTCCCTATGAGTTGCCTGTAGCCGCCAGAATCATGCAAAGGTTCTCCATCAAAGGTATTAAGCTTGATATTAGGATCCATAGGAGTGATGGAAGGTTTACAGCCTAAGAAACCTGTATCCTCTAAAAGATGCAAGGTGTATTTCCTTTGACAAAGGCGAATCCCTTCTTTGGATCTAGCTATTTCAAGACCTAAGAAATACTTCAAAGCACCCAAATCTTTAAGCTTAAACTGAGTGTGAAGAAATTGCTTAACATTATTGATCAAATCTGTATTGGGCCCCGTGATGAGTATATCATCCACATAGACTAAAAGAGCTATGAA
Source organism: Lippia alba (assembly GCA_037834125.1). Lineage (NCBI taxonomy): Eukaryota > Viridiplantae > Streptophyta > Magnoliopsida > Lamiales > Verbenaceae > Lippia > Lippia alba. The sequence goes on along the minus strand of JBBMKE010357926.1, from coordinate 4,312 downwards.
ATTCTTGTCCGTGCCTTTGGTAAAGAGGGAATAATCTATTTTTGACTGAACAAAGCCATAAGCAATAAGAGAATTGGAGAATTTAGCATACCACTGTCTAGATACTTGCTTCAACCCATAGATAGACTTGTTTAACTTGTAAACAAGTCTTCCAGAACGACTGATTTGAGAAGAGATAGGTTGATAACCTTGTGGTAACTCCATATAGACCTCTTCAAATAAATCTCCATTTAGAAAAGTATTGCTGACATCTAATTGGGCTAAATTCCAGTTATGAGTGCTTGCCAAAGCTAAAACAGTTTTAACAGTAGGTAATTTGGCAACTGGAGAAAAAGTATCAAGGAGATCAATTCCCTCCTTCTGACTATAACCCTTGACCACTAGTCTTACTTTGTGTCTTTCCAAACTCCCATCAGATTTATACTTTGTTTTAAACACCCACTTACACCCAATGGCATGAGCACCATCAGGCAAAGAGACAACTATCCATGTATTATTAGCATCTATGGCAGTAAGTTCCTCTTTCATAGCATCTTGCTAAGCTGGGAATTGAGAGGCAGTTGAGTAAGATTGAGGTTCTGGGACAGTGGTGACATTGAGACAGAAGTGTTTGTAAGATGGGGACAAATGGTCATAAGACAGATAAGCAGAAATGGGATAGGGAGTGCTAGCATTGGAATGAGATTGATGAAGCATGTTACAGTGGTAATCATGCAAATAAGATGGTTTCCTGACTTCTCTAGATGATCTTCTTCACCCAGCATTAAGAAGAGATGCATTGCTAGGTGGAGGAAAAGATATATCAGGATCATCAGAGACAATAGCTGGAGATGGTAAGCTAATGTCAGGAAAGTTATCACATGTGGACTGAGAAGTGTGGGATAAAAGAAATGGAAAGATATCTTCATGAAACACCACATCTCTAGAAATAAAAACTTCTTTAGTATGAAGATCAAGCAACTTATAGCCCTTAACCCCCGGAGGAAGTCCAGCTCTAGGGGTGAACTTATGTCTGTGGGAAGAAAGAGTAGATGGATATGATAAACACCCAAAAACCTTCAAGGAATTATAGTCAACTGGAGTATGAAACAGAAGCTCAAATGGAGTTTGAAATTGAATGGATGAAGAAGGAATTCTGTTAATGAAATAGACTGCAGTAGAAAGTAGTCAGTTCAATGATGCAATGGAACCCTGGATTGAAAAAATAGGTCTCTAGCTACATTCAAAAAGTGTTGATGCTTCCTTTCAACTACAGAATTCTGTTGGGGGGATTCAACACAAGAAAACTGATGTGTGACACCTTTTTCTTTGAAAAAATCAGTAAAAGCCAACTCTGGACGATTGTCAGATCTAAACCCCTTAATATCAGCATGAAGTTGTGTTTTTACATATATGAAAAACTGGGGAATAATGCTAAGAACATCTAACTTGTTTTTGAGTAAAAATATCCAAGTGAATCTGCTATAGTCATCAACTAAAGTGAGAAAGTATTTGTAAGGATTGGTGGGAGCATGATTAAAAGGTCCCCATACATCAGCAAGTATAAGATCAAAAAGACGAGCAGATCTATGCTGCCTAAGAGGAAAAGTTAACCTCTTTTGCTTTGCCAAAGGACAAACATTACAATGGGAAGAGGGTGACTGAATGGATTGCAAACCTAGTACAGTTTTCAAATGATCAAGTACAAGAGAAGATACATGGCCTATTCTATTATGCCAAGTAGTTACAGAAACTTTATTGAGGAAGTGAGTTGAAGATGAATTAATGGTGGAGTTGACAGGAGGAGTCCATACATAGAGTCCATTTAGGAGCTTAACATTGCCAATCATCACCTTCAGGAGAGAATCCTGAAGAATACATTGATCAGCCACAAAAGAGATAGAAATTATAACGCCTGGCGCGTGACGTCACATCCCCCACACCAAGACCCGGACCCGGAAGAAAAATAGGATGTCCAAGCCTGAATCCGAAGTCAAGGCGAACGGGGACACAACACACACTCTAGGCTAGGCGGGACTAACCCTTGAACCACGGAATCGTATGCAACAAAGTAATACAAGAACAATGCGGAAGCAGGATCGTTCATAACATAAAACAATTTGAGCCACGGGCTCTACAATCATTCGATACATGCGACATGGCCTTCGCAGCCTCAAGAATAGAATTAAAATGCGCCGAGAATGTAAAATACATAAAGTAAATATGAGTGTGTGTACACAAGTGTAAAACCTAAAACAAGACACGACACGACTCGAACTCCCGCCTAGCACTCCAAAAGGCAACTTGCACCAAACAACTGAAATAAATCCAGGTTCAGTCTATAGGAGACTGGTGGGTATAAAATGGGGCGTAAATAAATAATACGACAGAATATAAAGCATGTACATGCAAGTTATAATCCCAAAAGAGCTTTTGAAAAGATTTCCCAAGTGGGTAAAAGAAAGAAATCAACTAATGGGTTTACAACAACCAATTTTAATTCATTACAATCAATAGGTCAATGTGAGCCCGGCGTAAGGATTCAGTCTCCTTCCTCCACCTCGTGTATTCAGTAATCAATAACAATATCAATCATAACATGTTTCATTATTCATTCGTGATCATGCAACATTCTTTCGTGCACATTCAATCATTAACATTAACAATACACGTTTGGGTTATCCGAATCACCGGTATTCCCGCACGGTCCTCCTTCTCTGGGTGATGGTCGGGTGCGCGGCCCGAGCCATCCAATCAATCATAGTCCAAAGGGGTACATGAATCCCCCAGTGGCGCTCGGCTCCCATTCCCCGCCAAACCTCCTGATGGGGTCCGGTATCACCGCAACATCTGAGGCTAGTGTGCAAGGTCACCGTCGGCCCGATGCCTCCCCGGATCACCAAGCACGCCAAACCCCTGGGCCCCATTTATTACGTGCACATGCATACAATACGCCAAAATATTTGGGTAGGATATTAAAATAAAAGGGGATACATTGGAAATCATTTACTCGATATAAAAGACTCGATATATACGTAATAATAATTTTGGCTTAAAACCTTTGCACATTGGAGATTATATATGGGTCACATAACTAAGTAGAAGAGAAACCCACCTCTTGATGTTTAAAACACAAGAAGCAAGCTTCCAAAATGACTCTGTCTCCACTGGACCCGAATTTGTGAAAGAAAAGTGTGTGAGACTCTAAATGACCACAAATGACGCTCGGCAATGCAATGTGAATGGCATGAGATGCATAGGACATAATATCATGTCATGATAATGCTCATTTGCACAATAAATGCCCCTAAAGGCTCACATTCGATCAATTCATTCACGATTTGTGCTTTCGATTCCATTCACAATCATAACTTTCACAATTCAATTCATATCAATGCATAATTCAATAACAATACTCAAGACACATATTTCATTAAGTTCGTAAGTCATAGGAATCATAAGACATAGCACATTGGGCAATTAGGGTTCACAATTCATCATTCCACGTATTCACTCGTCACATTGCACATTTCGGTACATACATGCATATAGCTTCACAATCACAACAATACGGATCATAAATCCCACATAATTAACAAATCATACTCATACATAGGCTAAGAACACATTGAAATCATGCTAGGGGTGGGAAAGACCCAAACAAGAGAAGAGAGAACGAAAACAACGCACGAAAAACGGCCGGTGTCTCCTGGAGCAAACCAATGGCCATTGGAATTTCTTCCTCAATTTCCAACGGTCGTTGATTTGATGAAGTAGCTTCCTACTGTTTGCATCAAACCAACGACCGTTGTTTTCCAAGAAGAAAATCTCCAACGGTCGTTGGAAGCCCTAAGCGGCCAAAACTTGATTTTTCACCCACATTCGGCCAAGAGACCGTTTTCCACATGCATAAACACTTCATGATCATTAAATATACATTCATAAGACTATAAACTCATGCCCTAACATATCATATCATTCACGGGATGAAAATCATGTTCATACATCAAGAATTCAAGCAAATATGATCATAAAGGTACAAATGGGGCACTTAAGCATTCATGGTTGCAATTTGATCCAAATAACCACATTCTTGACACCAAAACACACATACCCACTTCATAATCCAACATGGTTTTCATATAAGGAAGGTGGGGTGAAGGGGATTAAGAGTTAAAGGCGAAACACCAAGAGGAAACACTCAAGCATGCTAGGAATCATTCATTGGCACATATCTTGCACAATTTGATCACCAAATCATATAATCATGCATTCCCCTTAATTCCCAACTTATACATGAAAACCTAGTTCTCCATAGTCAACCCCAAGCATG
>JBBMKE010357709.1:0-13141 GCA_037834125.1 Lippia alba | reverse complement strand
AGGCAAGGCGGTACTTAAACCCTGTACAACAAAATATGCAGAACCTATAAGTGGAAGCGATGCAAAAATACAAACTTTCAAAAACTTCCATTCATCAAACATAAAAAACAGTTCATATCAGTCAACAGTACAGGTTTATCTATTCCAGCCACCTGTCCTAACCTGTCCCAATTTAGCAATCTGTCAAATCATACAATCGCACACCCACATGCAATGGCCACGGGCAGGCAAGAATTAAAATGTTCGAATCACATGCAGATTTGGGCTCAAAGGCATCTTTTAAAGCGTAAAAACAAAGCCCGGCAAGGGCAATTTAAATATTCAAGAAAGCCGGCATGGCCACTTACTGAATGTAAATTATACAATTTACAACATAAATGAATTCAAACAAATAAAATACATAAACAAAATTCAAACAACGTAAAATGACTCAAACAGAACAAAGACTCAATTCGAAACAGCCTAGCTCGAACCAAAACAGCACCTGCAACTAAAGGGGGGAAGAGAGGGATCAGTCTAACGGCTCGACTGAGTGAGGGGGCTGAACACACTCACACTATACATAGTAGGGAGCAGAGCACATATCAAAAGAAAGACTATGAACCGGGATTAGGGTTTTGCAAACCAAATCTATTTTCAAACCAAACTCGAATTTCATACGTATACTAATTCAAATCATAACAGACAGAACAGACTCGAATTAAAATAGAAGAGAAAGCTCTTATCCTGTTTCATAATCAACATGACATAACAGAACAAATACCCGGCTGTACGGGCTTCCAACCTACTTCGAGAACAGACACAAATAAAACCAAATACTCACAAATCAATCCATCCTCCACACCACGGAGTTTGGGAATTAAACCCTCACCGGCACAAATACAGATACATACAGGGTTGCGATCCCACAATATGTCTTCCCCGGTCATCCAACCGATGGCTCAAAGTACCACGCCTCCCTAACCTCTAAGAGTCGCAAGTGAATACTTCAAATGGAATTATGCACAGGTCAAACTCGACAACCCTTGTTGTCCCGAGACTCCTTACCCATAATTCTGAGGCCCAACAAATCCAAATCGAACTAAATTTCCATATTTCAGGGCAAACCTCGCACAAACAGACTGAACAAATACGACTTACGTACCTTATTGAGCATACCATATCTTGCAACGCAGCATATGCTATAACGTACCTCTCCGTGTCATCTAAATCTGAAGTGATGTGAAGACACACGGTTTGGAGCATAGCCTTGCTGCAAAACATTTCAAGGTTACATAAGCTCGTACATATAATTCAAAACTTTCCTCGTACGGAAAATTCATAAGCAAATCATATAAACACATATATCTATTATATATTTATAATAGAATAATTGCATGAAGGCTTGAAAACGAGCATAAAGGGTTGTAGGTCACTTTAACTAATACTAAATCCTAAAACCCCACCTTTCACCAATGAGAACGGAAACAAGAGCAAAGAAGTCCCACAGAAACCCAAACAGCTGACAGAAACGCCCTAAAGAACTCCTAAACAACTGAGTACACAAAACATGACTCAAACTCAAATCACAACCACAAAGATGCACGGCAAAGCTCAAACACTTAAAAGATGCAATCACGCAGGCAGAGTTCATATTCATATCAATTTTATATAAAACAATCATCAAAGGGGTCAATAAAATCATATTACACATTAAGGTAATGCTTATGCACAATTAATGCAAATAGGATAAATAGAAAGAAAATACAAATCACATTAGTTCATATTAATTCATTCAACGCCAAATGATTCATATATGTACCATTAAATTATTTCTTAAGTGTGAAAGTCTCTAATAAAATCATATAAGATTAATTTCAATCCAATTATCGCCCGGATCTATATTCAACTTAGGTAATTAAACTTTAGTGATAAGAATTTCAAAGTTAATCATTCACGGCATATTAATCCATCTCTTACTTAATCAAAGTTAGATATTCATTTCTCAAATAATATAGTTCAACTAATTCAAGTCATACCAATTTACATTTCTAAAATTACAAAAAATTCCCCTTCTATAAGAACTACATTCAATCTAGTGGCAAGAGACGAGACTAATGTCAATAACAAATCATAAACTCACTCAATCCATAATTCGTTACATATTTTTAGATACCAAACCACACAAATTCATCAACTTATCAAATGTACAAGTACGAATTTACAAATTTAGAACAATGATCAATTAATCCAAGTTCGACATAGCAGAGCTCAATTTACAATTCTATTCGTCAATACAAATCACATTTTATTAAATACGAAATCTTCATATACATCCGGATACAATTTCATCGACAAATCCAACAATAATCTAATTATTCGCAATTAAAATAACTAAATCAAAACAATCTCTAACTACACAAATAATTTCGTAGAAAATAAACGAAACGTCCAAACGACGATCCGAAAGTGGCGTTGGACTCACCACAACGAAAGGAATCCCGCTGAATGAAGAACGTCGAAATGTCATCGTCAGAAGTCGCCGGAAAATACCCTCTGATGGCCAGAAAATTCCCCAAAATTAGTTGCACGTGCCTCTCAACAAACCCTACAAAACCCCTCAAATCAAATCTGAAAATAATCAACCCACCGGATTTAATTGGAGAAAAATGAATACAAAACCTAGAGCTAAGAATCAAAATTAAATCCAAACCGCTTGACGAAAATGAAATCCGGACGTACCATTACGAAGCCCATGACGAGAACTTCGAAAGCCCCATGAAATTAACTGGGAAAAGTCGTCGGAGGTAGCGCCGTTTGACCACCACGCGTTGTCGCTGACCGCCATCAAAACCAACACTTTGTGAATCAGCACCACCACGAAAAGATCGGCCTCGTCCTTTTGGGCAACTTTTATGAAGTGTCCGTCACCAAAATGTCACCGAAAAAGCTCCAAATCTCCGCCCAAAACTGTGCCACCTCTGCTTGCCGAAAGCACCACAACTGCTGTGAATCAGGCTAAACTGAGGCCGGAAATAGACTCAGGAGGTCAAAGACTATCGGAGACCACTAAGGTTTGTCGGAAAATATCACCGGAACAGTGAATCCGCCGTTGCTACATTGACCACGCGCCACCGCTAGCTTCTCGCGGTTGATTGAGAGGCCTTCGTAGGTTTTCTAGCTGTGCCGCCACATCGGGAAGCAATGCTTGGTGATTCTTCGTCGACCCGTGGGTGCATGTTGTCAAATGGTCGCCGGAAACCACTAAAAACCGTCGGCTAAGTCACGGTGGTTGGCTTTCTCGCCGTCACAACTGCAACTCCAAATTTCTCTGCCACCGCTGCATTTCAGGCCACGAAATTGGTATTATTGTGATCACGTTGTCGAGATGATCGATTTTCACTATTCGCACGTTGAATTCCATCGAGAAACAAGGGAGATTGAGTTGTGTGTGAAAGCACACACTTGGGTGTATGTTTCGCGTGAAAGAGAGAGAGCTGGAGGAGGGAGAGTGTGCTGGCACGTTGTGATTGTTCGTAGGGAGATTCTGGTTATTTAGTCTGAATTCAAATGAGTAAAACGGTCGTAGAACGAGCAAACGAAATTAGAATTGGGCAAACTTAGAGTCTACGAAATCGTTTCGATGCCCTAAACGCGTTGGAGGGATCAAATTGGTCAAACTCTTGTCTGAACGAAAAATGAACGAAAGACCCCTTAAAAGAAAAAATTGCAAATAGGCCCTTAAACTCTTAAAGAGTTGGAAATAGGGCCCGCAACGCACGTAGTCACAGAATTAAAGAAATACAACACGTTAAACAAAAATTAAGAGCAAATTAAATAATTAAAACACATAAGGCAATCAACACGCGGCGCCAGCTCAGTAGATCCAAAAAATCGGGGTGTCACAATGATTAAAGGTCCCAACAAGTCAAATTCATGTACTCTTTGGAAGCCAACCAACGCTCGGGGGAGAATGACATAGTTGGTTTCACTGATAGGGACCTAGAACACATTGTAACATCCCATGGGGCCGGCAAGACTTATGATTGCCCCATGGTGGTTAACCTAGATGTGCACAATCATGTTATAAAAAGGGTCCTTGTTGATAGTGGAAGCTCTGTTAACGTTTTGCCTTACTCCACGTTTCAAAAAATGAACATTTCTAACATTCCTCTCGAACCCCTCAGAACTGCCTTCATTGGCTTTGGGGGTTCCGAGATCGTCCGTCGCGGACAAATACGCTTGGCCACCTCTTTTGATCACGCCCCACAGTGTAAAACACTGAATGTTCTTTATGCAGTTGTCGAAGTTGATCCCATGTACAACATCATCATCGGTCGACCCGCTCTTATGGACTTCAAAGCCATAATATCCACATACCACCAAAAGCTTAAGTTCCCACCCCCGAGGGAACTGGGGAAGTATTGTGCAACGTGAAGGAAGCCTGGGAATGTTACATATTATCCCTTCGGAGTCACAAACCCAAGCAGACAATCCAACCAGGTTCCATGAAAAAGTCAGTAGACTTCCCGAAGCTAGATGAAGATGGGCCTGAGTGTAAACGGGCAAAGTTCTATAGAAAGAAGAATAAGAAAAGAGGAACCAAAGCCGCAGCGAGCGGCGGTCCCCCTAGAGCGGTCGAAGAATCTTCCAGCAGCGAGGAAGATCAGCCCTCAAATGAAGCAGATAATTGCCTTACCAGCAAAAAAAGAGCGCTCGAGGCACCACAATCGGAACTCAGAATCATGCCCATAGAAAAATACATAACCATCGAGCTAGATCCGGGCAACCCGGAGAAGATTATCCAGATAGGCTCTGGCCTTAAGGGAAAATTTGGATGTGTTTGCATGGAAGGCCTCGGACCTCATGGGCACAGATCCGAGCGTTAAAGTTCACAGACAGAACGTGGATCCCGTCTTCAAACCAGTGAAGCACAAGAAGAGGGATGTTCATGCATTCAGAAAGAAAGTGATCGAATTGGAGGTCAATAAGCTCTTTGAGGCTCATTACATAGAAGAGATTCTCTAACAAATGGCGCATATGTAATGATTTCACCGACTTAAATAAATTCTGTCCAAAGGATCCTTACCCTCGATCACATATAGACCAACTGGTGGATTCAACCTAGGGGGGTGCGAGCTTATGAGCATGATGTCAGGGGTATTATCAAATCTTCATAGCACCAGAGGATCGCCCCAAGACCTCATTCGTGGTACACGTAGGAGTGTATTGCTTTCTGGTAATGCCATTTGGCCTCAAAAATACCGGGACCACGTATCAACGCCTTGTTAACCGGATGTTCGAGCATGAAATAAGAGTATCCATGGAGGTATATGTAGATTGATACGCTTGTCAAAAGTGAGTGCCAAGTCTCTTATTTAGACGACCTTCGACGAGCGTTCAGCATCCTCAGACAGTATGGAATGAAGTTGAACCCCTCGAAATGCACATTCGGGGTTCGCGGCGAAAAATTTATATGCTATGTGACTAGCCAGTGAGGGATTGAGGCTAATCCAGAGAAAATCAAAGCGATCCATGATATCCCATCTCTTCAGAATGTAAGAGAATTTTAGGTTTTAGTGGGAAAGATCTCTCAATAGATTATCTCTCGATCCGCCGAAAGAAATCTACCATTCTTCAAAATCTTGCGCAATGCTTGGAACTTTGCATGGACCAACGATTGTGAGGAAGCCCTTCAAAACATGAAAAAGTACCTCTCATGTGCTCATCTTCTAACAAAACCCGTCGAAGGAGAACGTTTGCTCGTCTACCTTTCTGTTTCCTCTGAAGCAACAAACGCCGTTCTCATCGCAGTGTGTGAGCGAAAGCATCTACCAGTTTATTATTTGAGCAAAACGTTACAAGGTGCAGAAAAATGGTATCTGGAGATAGAAAAGTTTGCACGCCCTCGTTAATGCCTTTCGATGGCTGAGGCCCTATTTCCAAGCACATTCTATAACAGTGCTCACGGATGAACCACTTAAATAGGTTTTGTCCAAACCTGACGTCTCCGGAAGATTAATCAAGTGGTCCATTGAGCTAAGCCAGTTTGATATCGGCTTCGAGGCCCGCACAGCCATACAGGCACAATCCATGGCGGACTTATTGGTAGAGCGTTTTGGATTGGATTCTATACCGCCCGAAGACGAGGGTTTGTGGCTCTTGCACACAGATGGTTCCAATGACTGCATATGTCGACTCACAACTAATTGTGAGCCAAATTGATGGCACTTATGAGGCTCGAGAAACCACCATGGTGCAATATTTAGTGAAGTCCAAGGAGGTCATCGCTGAATTCAAGGAATTTCACCTATTGCAAGTCCCGTGAGCCGAGAACCAGTGACTGGACACTCTCTCGAAATTTGCCTCTGCAATGGATGGGTCTGCGAGCGCACGGTCACTTTTCTCAGGATAGAGGGGGCCCTTAATCGAGAAGGCAAATCCTCAAAACAGGTGAGCGTGATTGACCCATCTGAGCCATGTTGGCTCAACGCCATCATTCTATTCTTAAGAGACAGACCTGTTGAAGCTAGAAAGATAAAGGGTAAAGCCCCCAGATTTTCACTAGACAGAGAGGGAAGGCTCTTTAAGCGATCATTCCAAGGTCCACCCATGAGGTGCCTAAGACCTTCACAAGCCAAGGAAGTGTTAGAGCATGTGCATAATAGGAGTTGTGAAAACCATTTAGGCGGTCGAATCTTATCCAAAAAGGTATTACGGAGTGGGTTTTATTGGCCCTCGGTCCTAAGAGACGCTATCAACTACTCCAAAAAATGCCCCAAATGTCAATTCCACTCAAATATCCCCCAACTCCCCGAGGCTCATATGGTTCCAATAGACATATCTTGGCCCTTTCACCAGTGGGATATTGACATTGTGGGACCCCTTCCTATGGCGGTCGGACAACGGAAGTTCGCAATTATAACAGTTGATTACTTTACAAAATGGGTCGAGGCTGAAGCTGTCACGAAGATCACATTCCGAGTGGTCAGAGATTTTATTTGAAAGAACATCGTCCGCAGACACGACATTCCGAGGGTACTTATTTCTGATAACGGATCCTAATTCATCTCCGCTGATACTCGAGAATGGCGCTTAAAACTTGGCATTGAACACCGTTTCACTTCCATGGGCCATCCGCAGGCCAACAGTCAAGCTAAAGTAACCAAGAGGATCATACTCCAGCATCTAAAAATGATGCTCGAGAGTAAGAAAGGGAAATGGGCCGAGAAACTTCAGGGAGCCCTCTGGGCGTACCGAACTACCCCACGAGCAGTAACAGGCAAGACTCATTACGCCTTAGTATATGGATCCGAGGTAATGATACCTGCAGAGCTCGCCCAAGAGTCTGCGCCCGTAGCTTATTTCGAGCCTATTGCTAATGAGAGAAATTGAGCACTCGAATTGGACTTGCTCGACGAAAAGAAGGACTGCGCTTGGGCTCTCATCTATAAATATAAGGCTTCAGTAGCTTCACAGTACAACAAACACGTGAAAGAGAGAACTTCCCAATTAGGGGACTTAGTCCTAAAGAAGGTTGAAGTCTCTAAGCATGTGGGTAAACTGGACCCCAATTGGGAAGGCCCCTTCAAGGTTATACAGGTTCGAGCAAACAACACCTACCTGATAGAAACCTTGCAAGGCGAGCGTCTTCCCCGACCGTGGAATGCTTGCAGCCTTAGGAGATTCTATGTATAATCCTCGTAACTCTCCCTAAGGGGCACACTGTATTCTCTTTTGGCAGAAATACAAGCATAGGCGTGAATGATTATCGCTTTTTACATATCCCTTGTTCAATTTGTTTTATACACATCCTCTTTTTGAGGATCACGATGCTAACTTTATGTCGAGGAAACTCCATAATAAGACAGCGCCACACACTCCAAATTTCATGTGCCAACACTTAGAATATTTTCTACTACAAATGGGTGTTATACGTTCACTGGTCGGCCATAATCAGCTAGGGTGATCCTTGTACGAACACACCCTCGAGCTTACGCAACCGCATGCAACCGTCAATCACTCAGAGAGCACTAAATCAATAAGAGAAATTCCTAAGTCCAAAAGATTGCCTTATGAAGTAATCTCAATACAGGCAGCTCAAGTGTTCTTCTACTTCCAAAAGGCCAAACACATCCAAGAAGTAATCAACATACACAAAGCCAAGAAGGACACGAGAAATTCAAAAAATACTTTATGCATTAGGAAGAAGAAAAAAATAGCTTATGGTACTTGACAGAATTATTTCGAGTGCGTCATCCACAGACAAAAAATGAAATAAAGTTCAAACTGTATAAACCTAGCAGAAACTAAAGGGTTGAAACGGTAAAAGAGAAAGATGGGGATCTTGAAGGCAAGCAGGCTTCAGGAGGCAACATCCTCTTCATTGCGAGCATTAGGAGCAAAAGGTCGTTCAGGCTCAGGAGGAGCTGTTGATAGAGGAATAGGATTGAGCGGCTCTCCAGCAATCGAGGCTTCCCTTCTGGCATCATCTTCGAGCATTAGTGGCCTTTGTTGCGGCTTATTTACTGCCAAAAACTCTCCCTGGAGAGTCTGCGCTATCTCCTCATATTCTCTTCACAAGCTTCATCTCCAACCCCCGGAATCTCTTCGAGATTCTCATCCTTCGACATATCCAATCGAGGGTCACTACGAGCTGTGGGAGATCCCAAATTCAACTTTATGAGTTGGCCAATACCCCTCCACTAGAATAGTGCGGTGTTGGTAAAACAATGCAAGTTAGCCCCTAGATCAAACGCCCATGAGTGCACAAACTTCTCCACTGCTTCCTTGGCGGTCCGCGCCTTGAGCCTAGAAGACCACCTTTGAATATCGATCAATTGGGCGCCTGTATCCACTAATTTCCTGTCCTTCTCCTCGATGGCTTTCTGCATCTCATCCTTCTCCACTCTCCAGGATTCCTTCGCCTTCTTGTGCTTTTGATCCAGAGCCTTCCAGTTCTCGTCCATCTCCTTCAGAGCATCCTTCATTTTGGTATGCTCATCTTCGATGGCCTGGAGTTGGTCAGTAAGCTTAGTGCATTCGCAGTGGAGGGCAACAGGATCGTGCGTCCTCACCAGCTTCTTGTATTTGGTCTTACGTTCATCATAGACCTTTGAACGTCGCACCAAGTTTTTGAGATGAGGAAGCACTTCCTACAAAGTTGTGAAGTCTTAAGGTTAGCTTTGAATGGGCATATTAAAGTAAGAGGAATAGGAGAAATTGTTAAAGTATGTAAAGAAAATAATACTTACAGCGATGAGAGCATGGCTGGCATCGGCCAAAACCCCCTCTACAGTCTAATCGTTCAGCTGCACGTGATCGCCTGTGAATTGGGCTCTCTCGAAGATGTTGGAACTGATGTGACGAGCAGAAAGTCCCCCGTTTCAACAAGATGGGCCCATTTTTTGCAGATTTCTTATAGCGAGCATCCCCTACTCGCTCGAATCTCCAATAACTCTCCTCTTCCGAGGTATAGCCGTCATCTCCTTCAATGGGCCCCACAACCACCTTTTTGCCCTTGCCAGACACCTGGGTAGGGTCCCTCGTTCTCCTCCTCTTCCTTGGAGGCTCCGAGCCACCTTTAGCAAGGTCTTGGATAATCACTCCCGAGCGAGTGCTGCGGGAAGCATCCGGCCCGAGTTGTACTGCCGCGCTTGGTCTCTTTCGAGCCAAAGGCGCAACGGCCGTCTCCTGGCTCTCTCCGCCTTCTCAGCCCGGGTTTTTGGGTTCGTCAACCAAACTCCTCCCTCTCCCTCTCCCTCTCCCTCACCCCTCTCCTCCACGACCGCCATCAGTCCTCCTAATCGTGCCTCGGCCGAGACCCCCTCGAGAGGTTGATTGCCGTTGGAATTGTTGTTGAGGATTGGGAACGGCGGCTCTTTGAGCTTTGAGGAGGGCAGCCAGATTCAATGCACCCTTACTTGCCATTAGTATTTCGATTGCTGCATAAAAAAAAACGAGCGTAAAAAAATAGTTTACACAGAAAAAAATGAAGGAAAAGCAGAATGCCAAAGCCTTGTTAATCTTAGTGTTAGTGAAGGGTGTTAGTAAAGGACTGGTTCCTTAGTCCTAACCATCTTTCTCCAGTATATGAGTGGGAGGACGCTCGACCATCCTTGGGGGGTTTGAAAGTCCAAAACGAAACAACTCTTTCTCATCTCGGAATAAGCCCTTCGCTTGCACTAGGCTATTGGACCCCTTCATCAAGGATGCCACACTCTTGGCCCAACCGTCGGAAACAATAGACGGGGGCCTCTCTCTCACAAGGGGCTCGTCCCCTTGGGTTACCCAGCTCATCAGAACCCAAATGCCTCCTTTGGACCAATCACAAAAAAAAACTTTCCTTTCCAGATTTTCCTATGGAAAGTAGAGGGGGAACTGATCATCTTAATGTGTCTCTTGGACGAAATGTAATAGAACCCATCCTCGGGGAAAGATAGAGGGGAGCGCGCAACTTAGAACAGGTGAGTGAAATTGTTTATTGAGGGTTCCTGTCTAGTCGCCTTCATCAGGATTACAAAGGCATTTATGAGGGCAATATCGTTCAGAAGAACTTGCGAAGGACTCAGATTCAAGTATTTCAAAATGGTCCTCATCTCTTGAGGGATAGGGAATCGTAGGCCTCCTGCCACTGTCGCATCCTTGTAGATTGTCATCCAACCCTCGGGGGGGTCATTCGCTTGGTCATGCTTTTCTGGGATATAGGCTCCCACATCTTGAGCCTAATACACCTCATTCATCATTTTATGCAGTTCCTCAACAGTCATCATACCCTCGATCTCCGCCGGAGTTTCGTCTGTTTGATGGGGATTGGAAACCCTTACTTGAGTCAGAGTTTCTTTCCCTTTTCTTCTTTTCCACGGAGGATCCGCCGAGCGTCTGGAAGTACTGGCTCCTTCAGGAGCCAAGGCCACAGTAACCCGATGGTCTTGGGGTCTCACCGCGGTATTTGTCACGGGGAGAACCCTTTCCTCCTGCTCCTCAGGATGGCGTTGTCACACGGCTCAAACAACCCCGCTATGTCTATCGGGGGCGCTCATGTATTCCTTGCATAGCCGCATCCAGTTCTTCATCCCCATTTTTTTTCAGGGATAGTAGCCTCAGGGATGGTTGTTGGGATTCTGTCTCCCTCCTCCGATACTGTCTCTATCGGAATAGCCGAAGGAATACTACTCCTAGGAGATAGAGTCCCGGTGGACATTTCTTCTATCTCCTGAACCATCTTGCTAATGGTCGTGTCACTGATTGTATCCGTATCCGCCATGGAGGTCTAATGGGAGATTTTAAAGGGAAAAAAGAGCTCTAGAGGATAAGTGATTCTGTGAAATTTGGGGTTTAAGAACGCTAAGGTGATCTATGCGTTATTCCGATGGTCCACTCGACCTAAACCTAAAGTCAGAATTAGATGGATACAAGAAATTAACTTGTTAGTGAAGAAGGAAGGTTTCGCCGGAAGTGTTGCAGAGATTTAAAAATTGCAAGAAGAGAATTCTTAGGCTTTGATATGCTTTGGATACGTAAAGATTTAAGAGAATATGAAAATCCCTATTTATATTGGATCAAGATCACGCATGATTGGCATTAAAATTCAAACACAATCGTTTCCCACCTGGGTAACCGCACCACTTTTGGTAACCACCCCACGTCTTCCAAGGTCCACGCGCCCACGCCTCCAGTCCACATTAAATGTAACTGCAAGAAAGCATCTGTGCGACAAGACGACATTTAATGCTTCGTAGAAAGTGTCCGTTGCACAAACGCTTGATACAGCCTACAACTGGAAAGTTTTGCCTTTCCGCATTCCTGAAGACCACTTGTGACTTTTGAAATCCCACAATATGCTCGAGCACCACTGCAGAATTTGGGTCCATCAAATTATATGTACTTTATTTGTTCTGTTATTTGGTTTTCATTAATATAATTTGTGATTTATCTTTGATTTTTATATAAAGTTATGAAATGTTTTTTAGTTATAACTCGGGGGTTATTGCATTTTTTTTTATAGGAATCACCCTCTTCAAATTTTTATGTTAATGTATTGGATTCTTCGCAACTCAACAGAGGTACAGTAACCTTAAGACTTATTCAACTCCGTTGGTGGACTATCCTAGGCCCAGTAACTATCTTGAACCTTATAATCTATCCTCACCAATTTATCCACCATGATGTTTCTTTCTCTCGGGATGTGCTCAATCTGAGCTTCTTAGGGCTTGAGGAGTAAATTCCGGCAATCAAACATTAAATTTTTCATGGGGTTCTCTTTATAATCCTTCTTTGTTATATATTTCACCAACGTCTCCAAATCAATCTCCATATTAATCTTTAGAATATGGTTTTTTCTAAGCTAGCTTTAATCTCTCACGTAAGCGTAATAACTCCATCACGTTTGTTGGTACTCTACCAAAATTTGTAGAGTATCTTAGCACCCATCTTCCACTGTCATCTTGAATGACCCTGATAGTTGAGCATTGATGGTGTTGCTATAAAAACTTCCATCTAAATTTTCTTTCGCCCATCTCTTCTCAAATTTATCCCAAGGCAACTCAACGCATGTTTTCTTTTGCCTGTATTTTTTGTCCTCACTAATTTGTACTAAGGATTCAGGTAACTCTTTTATGTGGTGAAGAGTGACGTTTCTAGACTTCATAATATTCTAATAGCTTCATCAGCTTCTTATTTTTCAAAGATTGCAGAGATCAAGACAATCTACCCAGGTGATACGTTGCATATTCATTGAAATACTGAGCTTGAATTGTTATATTTTGTCCCATGATTTAGTTTAAATTGTGGATATTTAATTGATATATATTTTGATGTAGGGATAAGATAAATTGAGGCCTATGATGCACGGACACGGACACAGCGACACAGATTTTGTTAAAATTTTAGGACACGACATGACTACGACACGGCTATATTATATTTATATAATATATATTATATAATTATTAATTTATGTAAAACTTGATTTATGCCAATTATTTATAGTATCAAATTACTAAGATGCCAAAATATTTGATGGACCCAGAACCTGCTCGCTTTCCATACTTAGCAGGTTCTCGAGAAGCTCCCACCGAGGAACGCATACTTGGGAAGACACGCTCGAAGGAGTTGGGCTCGGGTTCCAATCTGATAGGGAACCTGGCAGCACTATTTATCG
>JBBMKE010357272.1:0-24580 GCA_037834125.1 Lippia alba | reverse complement strand
TGTTCTAGTAGCGTTTGAGATTAACCACTTTTTGAAGCTTATTTATTTCTCCTAGCCAATCAGTTTTTATCCCTAACTGCCTCATTAGTGATAATGTGCTAGTAGTGTTTGAGATTACGCACTTTTTGAAGCTTAAGAATACAGGAAAGGAGGGTTATTTCAACCTGAAGCTCGATATGAGCAAAGCTTTCGACCCGGTCAAATGGCGGTTCCTCGAACGGCTACTAATCAGGTTAGGATTCCCTCATTCTTTCGTTTCTCGTATTATGACTTGCATTTCTTCTATTTCGTATTCTTTTTTGCTTGATGGTTGTGAGTTTGGGTACTTGGTCCTAGAGAGAGGCAGTTGTCAAGGCGATCCTTTCTCCTCTTATTTGTTTCTGTTGTGCACAGAGGTACTCTCGGTTTTTTTACAGGGGGCAGAGGATAGTGGGAGATTTAAAGGATTGGTTGTTTGTTGGGGTGCACTCAGGGTGTCATATCTTTTGTTAGTTGATGATACCATGATATGTGGACGTGCTACGGACAATACTATGGAGTGTATCAAAGAGGTGCTGGAGTGGTATTCTCTCATCTCAGGTCAAACTATGAATTTCGACAAGTCTTCCATCACTTTCAGTAGGAATTTGATCCTGAGACCCAGAGGGAGCTGGCCGGTATTCTTGGGGTTCGGTGTGTTGAGCATTTGGATAGGTACTTGGGCCTGCCTTCAGTGGTGGGAAAGTCTCAGAAAGAAGTTTTCTCTGGTATACTTAACAAGGTTCGCAGACGAATACATGGTTATTCTGAGAAATTCCTTTCCAAAGCAGGGAAGGAAGTGTTGATCAAAGCCGTTCTCCAAGCAATTCCCACTTATACCATGAATTGTTTCCTTCTTCCGGACAACCTCATTCATGATATTGACTCTTCTATCTCAATTTTTTGGTGGAATGATCGTGATGCGAAGAAAACTCATTGGATTGCTTGGGCGAAGACGTGTACACGTAAATGAATTGGTGGGTTGGGATTCAGGACTTTTAAACTTTTTAATTTGGTGATGCTTGCCAAATAGCTTTGACACATAGTATGCGATTCACATAATCCACGTAATTACTGAATTAAACTCACACATGACGTCGTACCTGATTATTCAAAAAGTCGGGGCGTCAGAATCTCCCCCCTTAAGAGAACCTGGTCCCCAGGTTCGCCGGTTGAAGTTTCAAGCTCAAACCACTCTTCGTATTCACCCAAGTTTGAGGTTCATGACATCCCGACGAGGGTTAGCTCGAAAAGGTCTTCTAGCACAAGGGGTTTGAATCTTCGAATCGATCCGGTCATAAGAATGGCTCTATCAACTCGCACAATGAAGAGGGTCTAAGCAGATTCAACTCTCACCGTATGAGTCCGATTAAGTCAACCCTCAAGCTCGGTATTCTAGACTGACGCGGTCAACGAACTCACGTTGCTCCATCACCAGGCCTTAACCGAATCTACTTCACCACGATCTAAAATTCGGAGTGTCAAACATTCGGATTCTCTTCATATCACCAAAATCTCCAAAAGTAGGTTGTTGATCCCTTTGCAAAGCTTAATCATTGGCTCACCGAGAAACAACAACTCTCAAGCCCTCAAAACCTCTCACAAAACAACAACAAAATAAAATAATGTCAACTCAAATATGCATGAGGCACGTGATATGTATGTTTATATGTACCGTTCACCGATGCCGCAAAATTGTCAAAGTTGAGGATATTGCTCGTGATCGAAGCCATTATTTTGTGACGTTCCCTTCCACTTCATTTCTTACTCTGATTTTCATCCACGGTTATCGTTTGTCTTCTAAATTCCTTGAATCCTTATTCTCGACATTCTTAAGTATTCTCTTAGTCTTCATACCATTTCTCGAAGGTGGTTTCCCCAGACTTCATTCCTTGAGCAAGCTTCTCGCAAACATATCGATTCGAGTTCTCCTTGGATGATATACTTTATTATCAATCACCGTTTTGGTTGTACATCATCGGGAGAAAATGATCAACGATAATAATCACCGAGATCTTGGAACACCATTTCTCATCGGGCAACTTGCATGCCCCGATAATCTGGTTTAGTTCAATATTTTACGCCAAATTGAACTATCTCTTGCTAACTCGATCACGGAATATCGTAATTGGTTCGACTTCTACTCCCGAAATGGGTATAAAAGCTCAGCAGAAGTTCTCTCCCATAATTCCATCATCTTTACCTCTCAAAGTCCTTTGCTCACAATTATCTTCTAATTATTGCTTCGTTTACCATCCCAGCTCCAAATTCTAATTGTTTCCAAAAGCGAAGCCCACAAATTTTTGATTGTTTAATAAAATCCTTCATTCCAACCATGATCCAAAGAAAGCTTCATACAGTAGCTTCTTATACTTTTAATAATCTCGTCTGCAGCATTGCTTCTTGATTCATCACCAAACTTTCTAATTGAGCTTTCCTCTCTTGCGTACCTAACTCCTAGCCATCTTGATATGCAAAGATGCCAAATCATCCCTCTAGTCTTCAACCTCTCATGAGTAATTTTCTCATCTCCAAATTTTGAGTCATGTTTCTCTTTTATTCTACTTGATTTTGGTAAAATTACATTTTTAAAGAACTCCCCCCTTAAGATTTGTGCCCTTAAATCGGAGCGATAACTCCTTTCAATTTCGTTATTTGTTCATGGTTGCTTAATCCCTAGACATTCCCAACTTCTCCTTTACTCAAAATTTTTCCTAACCGCCTCTTTGTCTTCCTCCTAAATTTCCATAATTTTCATCAACCCCAAATTCTTTTGTGATCCAATTTTCCCGACACCTCGCATCTTCCCAAAACCTCTTTGTACGAGGATTCCGGATTGTCTCCCTAGTCTTCTTCCTTTCATGAGAATCTCTTCATCTTCGCCTTCACACAAAACTTTCCAAAACATCTTCTTTTCTCTCCCACTTGGAGATTCCCGAGCCACCCTTTTCATCTTCAATCCATTCTTCTTTAATTCCCAAAAGATCCAACTTTGAGAGTTGATTGAAATATCATGCTAAGATGAAACATTAATTATGCATGTGAGGTTAAGGTGAAATGAGATGTTACACAAATTCATCACTTAGACATATAGAATGCTCCAAGCGATACATATAATCAAAACCAAGTAATAAAGCGATAATTAAATATGTCGTGTATGTAAATGCCATGAATGCAAATACCTCGATCCGCAAATTCTTGTTGATGTCCAAATTGGAGCCTTTGATTTTGAGCCCATTGTTTGTTGGCTTTGGATTGCTCACACTCCGAGATCTTGTGATCTTTTAACCCACATGCGTAGCATTTTCCCAATCGGTCCCAACATGAGTTGTAAGCGTGATTAAATCCTCCACAATAGGCACACGGTGGTAGCTCTTCCTTTGCTCTCGAAGAGTTTCCAACTCTTCGCTTCTTTCTCGGATTCTCTTTTTGGCTTTGTTACTCGAGTCTTGAAATTTTTCTTCAACTTGAAGGTTTGAGCAAAATCACAATCCTTCTCTTGATCCCGAGTCTTCTTCCCCCTTTCCTCTTGTTATTTTTATATTTTCAACCCTTAAAGCCTTAGTTGTAGCTTTCTCCCAAGTACTCGTATTCTCGGCAATCAAAGCTTCCTTGAGCTCCTCCCAGAGGCCTTCCATAAAATATCTTGTCTTCATTTCTTCGTCGCCCATAATGTTGGGTACATATGAGCCTAGTCTCTCAAATTTATTGATGTACTCCACGACCATCCCTTCTCCTTGTTTAAGATTGAAGAATTCCTCAAGTCTTCGATTGTGTAAAACGGCCGGAGTATACCTCTTCCTAAACTTGTGAACGAAGGCATCCCAAGTTAGTCCCTCGCTTGTGGCTTCAATTTATGGAGCAACTCGTTTCCACCATTGCCTCGCTTGTCCTTGAAGAAGCAACGTAGTAAGGCAAGCATTCTCTTGAGAGTTGCACGGCCACACCTCGAAAATACTCTCTATCTCGAAAATCCACCCCTCGGCTTGAATATCATCTCCTTCACGAAATTGGGGATGATTGAATGTCCGGAATTCCCAATATAAGGTTGCCATCGGATTCATTTGTTGTGCTTCGGCATAGGGTTGCTCTTGATTGTAGTGGTGTGGTGGTGTTGGTTGATTAAAACCTTGTCGACATGGTGGCATCCTGAAAATATCACAACTACAATTAAAATATATGTGTGCCGCTAAGTATATAAGAATGTCACATATTCACGTTGAAAAGTTGCAATTAAGAAATGCAATGCATTGCACATAGTAAGATAAACAATTGTAAGAATTTCAAATGCAAAACATGGCAAATCCGATGCAAATGCAAACACTTAGCCAAATTGTCCTATACCATACCACCTAGACAGACTCAAAATGACATCGAACCCCGATTTTGCAATCTGGGGCTCTGATACCACTTTAAGATGTAGCACCCCGCACGTGAGGCACCACATCCCCCGCACCACGGCCCGACCCAAGTAACGAAATAAGAATCCACACCCGGATCAAACCGTAGCGAACGAGTGACAAAACAAAACATCCTAAGCTAGGTGGAACTTAGACCCTATCAAATAGAACCAAGCGGAAAGAGTGCCAAAGTGGAAGCTAAAGTCACACACATGCATTGGCCACGGGCTTGTAGAAAATTAAACACACCGATCATAAACAAACTTGGGCTCCTCAAACCTCTTTTAAATCACAAGACAAAGTCCGGCAAGGACAATTTAAATAACAAATGCATAAACGTACAAATATATAACTTACATACGAATCCGAATTCGAATTAATACAAATGCAAAATGCAAAGACTCTCTAGAACAGACTCAACTCAAACTCGACCGACACAAAACTTAACTCGACTCTGCCTAGCTCCAAATTCCGAGCAAAACCTGCAAACTAAAAAGTTGGAGAGGGAGAGGTGTCAGTCTAACCACTTGACTGAGTGAGAGGCTACCCACATACACTATATATATAGGAGCAAAGCAAATTACAAGCACATGCATGGTTCATAAACTCGGGGATAGCTTTTGCATAACAAAAATTTTGCCCGTGCTACATATATATAGGGTTTCAAGTCAAAACAAAGCAAGTAAAGCTTAAAGCGTTCAAGTTACAAAACAAACAGTTTCAAATCAAAACTTATCAAATCATAATCAAACTTACGTATTCAAAATATTCATATTTTATCTTACTTTAGAAATCTATCCCCGTTTCACAACCTTTAACAAATCAAATAATACAACTCGGCGGGTACGAGTAACAAATCCCATCTTGAGCTCCTCAGAAATAAACACACAAATCATACATATCAGATATAACAAACAAACCTCCTTCTCCAATGATGGAAGGGTTGGCCGACCCTAACCATCCAGACAGACGAGGGGAGCGCGCACACTCAAACCCTCAGGTTCCCATTGTCCAACCAAACCTCCTGGTGAACTCCGGGTTATTCTTTTACAGAAACAAATGGAAGTGTGCACAGGAGTCAATAACTGGCAACCCCGATGGTCATCCCGGGTCCTCCTTACCCACACCTCCTGGGCCTCAAATCAGATCAAAACAGAACAAATCATATAAGCGCATTCGGTACGCAGCACTTTGCACCCGAAAGTATTAAGAGGTGGCTTCCGTACTAAACTGCATCAAAATCTAACCCGCTACAAATCCAAAGCGAACCAAATCAAAGCATACAAGTATGTACCTTCACCTTGCTACAACTACGCTTTACATAGCTCTCCGTGTCAAATCCATAACCAAATTCAAAGCATGTATCTCCCGGCTCATACGAGGCACACGGTTTGAATCGTAGTTGAGCGATACCAACAAAATGAATCAAATCAAATCAAAGCATACACACAAAAGAGGCTATAGTTCGTATACATATCATACGAGCACAACACATAGGCTTTAACTATAACCTAACCTCACCTTACACCGACGAAGCCAAAATTGAAAGAAATGATTCACCCCGGAATCATGAAGGACCTCGAAACACCACCCCGGGTGCACCTGAGCAAACTGAGAAGAAAACCAAGACTTAGACTCCAAATGAACCACGTAGACGCACGACTTTATGCTTAAACAAGTAATAAATGCAATTAATCACATAATATTCATAAACAAATCATATTAATGCAAGCTCATACATACGAATGGCATACACAAGCATATGCAATGAAAACTCATAATTAACATGCGTATATGCATACAAGAACAAACGAGAAACATACGAAACACATAGAAAACAAATGAAAACATAAAACCTCACAGACAACCGGAAACGGCCGTTTCTAGAATGAACTGGAAACGGCCGTTTCCAAGCCCTCGGCAGAAAATAGACAACATCAAAACAGTCATTTTGCCAAACAAGGCAAATGGCAAACGGTCGTTTCAAAACCTACTGCCTCCCAGGGCACCCTCGAAACGGTCGTTTTGGCCCAAGGCCAAAACTCGGAACGGCCGTTTCGGCCACCCACGCGCGGCGCGTACAAAAGCTAAATGGCCGCTCGGAAAAATAGAACAAACCCCAAATGATCATTTCGGCCTGCCCTGTTCGAAAAATTGGGTAATAATGGCGATAGGTCCCGAGCCAAAAACACACACACACAAGCATACACGAAGCCCAACGCACGAAACTCAAATCGGAAAGCATATACAACATATATATCATGTAATTGCAAGTAATGGCTCTTAAGACGAGCCCAAACACCCAAAACCTGAGCCTATACACTATTCATCATCTTCCCCAAATAACAATTAGGCATGATTCAAGTAACGAAAGGGGCGTAGAAATAAAGCACGTAACGAGTAGGATACAAATCTTACCTTGGATTGTTAATTGATCTGTTGAAATGCCGGCTAGCTCGAGCTCAAAGCTTGGGGCCAAAATGGTGGGTTTCCTTTCCTTTCTTCTTCCTCTCTTGCCAACTCCAAAATAAAGAGGAAAAATATGGTTGTTGGCTATTAAAGCCGGTTCGGGTTAAGAGAAATGGGTAGGGTCAAAACTCCAGTCCGAAAGGATCGGATTCTAAAATGGTAGGGCTATCAAACGGCTTAAGAAAGTAAAAGAGTTAATCTCATAAAATCCGAATCACCGAAATGGATTAAATAAAGGGGGTTGAAATTCGAATTCGAATTTCCGAGCTCAAGTAACCACGAGGCTAAAACACCCTAATTAAAATTAGGTATCCTAATTCGATAAATATGGAGCAATTGAGCTCAAGAACAATTAATTAATTCTAAGCGCACTTAATAGAATTAAATCCACGTTGACACATAGTATGCGATTCACATAATCCATGTAATTACTGAATTAAACTCACACGTGACGCCGTACCTGATTATCTGAAACGTCGGGGCATCACACGGTGAGTGGGCGGCATGTACAATCTCCAACCTTCTCCTCGTGTAATCTTATTCATTCATTCATGCTTATCATGCAATCATTCTTGTGTGCACATACATTCGAATTCATTTACTTTCGATCACATACTTCTTCTTCCACCAGGTGATGGACGGGCTTGCAAGAGCCAACCATTCATTCATTGTGGCTAGTGGGGTACATGAATCCCCAAAAGCCCGATTAGCCTTTCCTCCTTAAAAATCCTAATGAGGTCGGTTTCACCGTCAATAGGTTGGAACTAGGATGAGGGATCACCGTCGGCCCTTGCCTTCCCGGATAGCCACTCACACTAAGTCCCGGGGCCCGTGTACATTCATGCTCTCACCAAAACTTTTGGTAGGATATTCAAATAAAAAGGACTTTACATTCGAAATCATTTATACGAAAATGACTCAATAAGTATATATAGACTTTGGCTCAAAACTTTGCACATAAGGGATATATTGGGTCACATTAGCTATTAGAAGAAAAACCCATCTTACACAAGACAAAAAGGGAACAACAAGGAGCTCAGAGATCGCCCTCGCCTCCAACAGGACTGGTATCTGTGCAAAGGAAGTGCAAAGAAACTCATGAGGACCACATATGACGCACAGCAATGTCATGCACATGTTATGAGATGCATATGAGATCAAGTAAGGTCATAAAGATGCAATCACATATCATTTCAATCATTCTCGCTCATTCAAGGTCATATCATGCACATTTTACATTACTTGAACTCCAACTTCATGCAAGAATCATAGAACACGTATATGCAACATAAATCCTATCAATTCAAGCTTCATGAATCCATATCATAGCAATACACACTTATAAGCATGAATAAAACACATAGGAATCATATTAGGGGTGGGAAAACATCATATAAGCGAAAAGAAATGAGAAAACGAAGCTCGAAAAATGGCCATAGCTACTGTGAAGAATCAACGGTCGTTGGTTTTTCCTTCAGGATTTCCAACGGTTGTTGATTCTATGCAGTAGCTATGGTTTCTACTGCCTTGAATCAATGGCCGTTGATTTTCCAAGAGAAAAATCCAACGGTCGTTGGAAGCCCCCAGCGCGAAATCTTGGCCAAAAATAGGGTGTAACTCCTAAAATTCAAATCTCATACTTACACAACTCAATCAAGCATGATCCAACACCAAAATATCATGAAAACCACTTCAATACATGCAAAGAATCAAGTTCCAACAAGAGCTATAGCATGAGACGGTATACATGATCATTTCACCAAATTTCATTCAAAATTCATTAATAGCAACTCATTAATGCATCAACTACAATGCAATATATCTCCACACAAGTATAAATGAAGTCCGAGGAAACACATTCCACACAAGAAACTCAAGAGAAACCAAGGTATATGCATGGTTACAAATTTTGGATTCAAACCCTCTTATAAGTCCTCCTAACCAAAACCCAAGTAAACCTCAACCAAATTATGCATACAATAGCTTAAATTAAAGAGGGAGAGATGCCATGCAACAATCTATACTCACATGTGCAAGAAAACAAGAGATCAAAGTGATGGATTGAGGTGGAAAATGATGAATAGTGCAAATTCCCTTCTCTCCTCTTGGGTCACGTTTTGCTGCTACTTTTGGAGGATTTTGGAGTGTGAACTTGAAATGAAGTTGGTAATTTCTGATAGGGGTATAAGTGAGGGGTAATTAGGCTCAAACATCATGTAATTTGGGTAAGTAATGAGGGTGTTACGGTCATTTTAGTGGGCATAGGTCATTTAGGCACGGGTAAGTTTTTCGGGTTGGTTTCGGGGTTCCAAACGAGTTCCAATTTATATTCCGAGCACACATACACGTTCATAACACATAAAACTACCACATATCAAATTTCACCAAATTCAAAATTAAACTCATAGGGTTTCGGTAAGCAAACACGTCAATCATGCGCATTCAAGTTCAAGTATTTAAATTCAAATTCATTCAATGATTAGAAATTCATAAAGAAATTGAAATAATACGAAGTAAATAAAGAAATACGCAAATAAATATAAATTTAAATACGCACATAGTGTCACATAATCTATACCTGAACGGATGAAAATCCGGGGCGTTACACTAAAACTGAGCCTAAACATGAAGAAAAGTGTGGAGAGTTCAGGCATATTCAAAGCCTCAAGTTTCATACAAAGTGCATGAATGACATCTTCACATATCTTCAACCACCACTCAAAACAAGGTATGTTAGGCCATATAATATGCTTCAAATCAAAAGAAAACAAAAGAACTCACTCATACTTGTCAAAATTCATAAACCCTTACTATTCACATCATTCATCATAACATGCTTGATTCTCAACCAAAAACCTCAAACCAAAGCCCAAAATGATCACAAAAAGATGGAGAACACAAATTTATAATTACCTCTTGAATTGGAGAAGAAATAGAGGTGAAATGAGCTCAAATAGGTCAAGGATGAAAGTATTTCTACATCCTCTTTTTTTCTTCTTCTTTGTTGCAGTTTTCTCCCCTTTTTCCTTGAGTGTTGCTTAATGAAATTATTAAGTTATGAAAGAGGGGTAAGTGAGGGAAGTGTGCGTCCAAGTTTGAGACAATTTGGTCAAGAAATGAATTAATTAGGGGTAAAATAGTCAAATGTGGCAATTTGGAAAGATTGGTCTTTACAAATTTAGTATAGCTCGATCGATATTTTTTTCAAAAATATATATATATAAATAAATAAATAATATTTTTTTAATTATCTATTAATATGAGTAGAGACGGGCTAGATTATTATAGCATGATTGTTATGCATGAATGGAGTGATATAGAAAATGAATGAATTTTGGAATTAAGTAAGTAATGGAATAGAATGACTTTATTATAGCATTCTTATGATTGGTACGTTCAGTAATAAAATTAGGAATGAAATAAATTAGATTTATTTCATTTATATTATTCACAAATGAAAATATAAATAATAATATTGTAAATAATGATGATTAAGTACATGATTAAAATATTTTATATATTATTTTAAATTTTTCTATTTTGAAAATTGTATGTTATTATATGTATTATATTGTAATTATTTTGTATTGAATTTATTATATAAATGACATTTATATATAGTATATTTATATTTATTTTGTATTTGTATTTATATTTATTTTTGCATATATTAAATACAATTTATTAAATTTTCAATAAAAATATATATTTATAATAATAAAAAATAACAATATAATACACATCTAATAAATTTTATAAAAAATAAATAAAGTTTGAAGATTAGGAATAACTAATATCATGGCTACTTGTAGGAGTGAACATTACTTCAATAATGAGCATTCTCATATCATATTTTGTACTAAGATTTAAGAATTAATATAAGAATGCTAGTTTCATTCTCATCCCATTGGATCGTAACAAACATGCTGCAAAGCTACAAAAATTTCCATTCCCATCAAGCATGGTTGGCCGGAACGCCGTGATAACGGCCGGAACGAGCGTTTCGGAACCGGATCGGCCACTTCCGTTCCACCTTGACGGGTATGGAACGCCTGTGTATTGAATCGGGGGTGGAACGCTGAGAAATCGGCCGGAACGGCGTTCCACCCTGTTTTCTCGGTCGGAATCGGAATGAAACGGCGATTTCACGTCATGAAACGGTTGCAACGGCGAGTAAGATGGTTGCTTCAGAAAAAGACTGCTCATTTGCTTTGTCGGAGGAGATGAAGGAAACTAGAGAATAAACTAGGTTCTCTTAATTTAATTAGAAAAGTTAATGGGCCAGATATATTAGTGCAATTAATGGGCTATATTTTTCATTTATTAGTTTGCTAGGTTTTTAATTTTTAAAAGTTTAGTCTTTAGATTAAATAATTCAAATAACTTAATATTGTCATATTGACTAACTAATGTTAAATTAAATAAAATTAAATCAGATAAAATACCTATTCAATTATATCTAATACATTCTAATAATATTTAATAAAATTAAATTATATAGTTATATGAACAGTATAATTACTTAATATTTTATGCTTCAACTTTTCAAAAAAAAAATTAAAAATATTAATTTATACTAAATGAGGATATTTTTATGATTAACTAATTTATTTTAACAATCATTATATGGTAGAATTATTCGATGTTTCTTTCCCTAGTCATTCCACTTATTATTAGCAAATAATGTATTGTTATTTATTTATCATAAATAATTTATGGTGTTATATGATCAACTTTTATTTGTATTGATATATTAATTAATTATATTTATCGTAAAAGTACCCTCCGTCCCACGAAATGTCGCGACCGTTCCGCGACATGACGCTGGAACTGGAACGGTGCCCCCCGTTCCGTTTCCCGCGACTGCGACTGCGAACCATGCCTCAAGCGGCACAGAATATCATGCAAGTCATGGCTGGTGAGAGCACCATCCGAAGGACAACGAAGAGAAGATGATGCTCTTAATTTGATTTACAGCAGTAGCTCTCGACGCCATTTTTGGGCGTTGGGGAATTTCAGCTACAAATCGATGGAACATTAGCAGCGGTGTCGCCACCGATGGAACTGATATTGCCACCATTAATCCAGGCATTAAATGCGACTGCTCTTCCGCTAATGCCTCTCTTTGCCACATTACTGCTCTGTGAGTAGCTTTGTTATAGGTCTTCGTCGATGTTAATACCAATGGTTTGCCTGTTATCTTACTTTTTGAGCTTTTTCAGGAGAGTCTCTGCATTGGATGTTTCCGGTCCGCTTCCTGATGAGCTATGGAACTTGACTCATCTCAGTAATCTGTACGTCGTATTTTACCTCTATTTGAATGATTTTTCTGGCCGCTTGAATAGTTAGTGGGTAGTAATCAAATAGTTTCCTCGAATGGAGCTTTTCAGATACCATTTAGACTCCTTTTGTAACTATTGTTAGTAAGAAGTTTTGAGGTTTGGGCTTCTTTGTTACCTTTGGCACCATAAGAAAATGAGAGCAGAATTGAAGGTTTTGATGTAAGAGAGTTTGATCATAATCTCTTTTATTATGATAATTATCATCTCGAATCGTGGATGTAGCCTTTTAGGTGGAATCACTGTAAATTTGTAGCTGTTGATATTTTGATCTTGTTATATTTCTGTCTTTGTTTGCACCAAAATTTCTGACATTTTTTCAGAATTATGAATAAGCTGGTTGAATTTTAAAATCAGCTTTAGCTGGCTGTTCATTTGTTTTTGTTTTCCTCAGGTAGGACATTGATGTTAGAACATTAATGTCCTCTTGCTTTAATGCAAAAATTTGGGTCAAAATGGTTTCACAGGTGCAATATCCGCATCAATTGGAAATCTTAGAAGCATGCAGTACTTGTAATCCCCATCTTCTCTTTTTTTTTTTTTTTCATTTTTATATTGTTTACTTCTGAAATCTTGAAATTTTGTGATTTCATACTATTAGGAACCTCGGCATAAATGCGTTATCAGGAGAGCTTCCGATAGAACTTGGGTTTCTGACCGAGATAAGATCCTTGTGATTTTTCTTTTATATTTTAACAGAAGAGTCATTCATTCGATTTATGGTATTAGTCAATATTATAATGATTTTATGTGCTAAGAATTATGTATTAGTAAGTTGCTTGCCGCATGTTGTTTTTAGCTTTTGATAATATAAGAACGTTAATTATTTTCCTTTCTTATTTACTGCAGAGATTTGCGTCAAAATTATTTTACAGGTCCAGTTCCTGCATCCATTGGCAATCTGAATCGCATGCAGTACATGTATACCATATTGTTTTATCTTTTGTCCGTTTTCTTTAATTTTTTAAATTGTATTTCATTTGATTTCGAACTCATTAGCAAGAAATGAAATATGGAGGAAATCTTGAAATTTTGCAATTTCAATGTTTTAGAAACATTGGAGTAAATGCATTATCAGGGGAGCTTCCGAAGGAATTTGGAGTGCTCTCTTCCTTATCATCATTGTGTAATGCAATAAATTATGGAAATATTCTCATAATTGTTTAAATGAGTATTTTCTTATCTAGTTTGCTTTTTTGCAGACGTTTAGGCACAAACAACTTCTCTGGCCCTTTAGCATCTGAGATTGGGAACCTAACAAGACTAAATGATTTGTAAGTTGTACTCTAAAGCTTGCAGCTAAAGCACATCAATAAGCTCGAAATACTTATAGTCCTGCTTTCTTGTCCACATCTTTAGCTTCTGTGATAGTACAGGACTGAGCGGTCCGATACCTTCAACATTTGCTTGTCTACGCAACATGTCACAAGTGTGAGATTGCTCAAGAAACCAATCTATAGCAAAGGAATTGTTTGATCTTGCTGTTAATGATTATTAATTATTAATTTCAGGTGGGCATTTGACAATGATTTTACTGGTTGTGTATACCGGATTTCTTCGGAAATTGGACAGGCCTTACTCTCCTGTGAGACAAAATCCAATTTACATTTCGAGAATATATATATATGTGCGGGTGTGTAATCCTGGATACTAAGATATGGCAGAGTCTTGGGAAGCGTGTTTTTTTATGTTATATCCAGGTATATGTAAGATAGAACTTTTGTAAAATTGCCCATTTTTCTTCATTGATTTATAAATATGTTCGCCTTTTGGTTCTATTTCTATAGGATAAAAGCTAGTCTCCATTTTCTTAGGTGTAAATTTCCTTAATGCAAAATGATGTAATCAAATACGTGTCTGATAACATAAATTTCGAGTAGTATGTCTCCTGTTTTTTTCTGGTTTGGCAACAAAGTTTTTAAGCATATTTATTACTGTTTTTGGTTTGGTAAAAACTTGTATGTGTTTCAGGGGAATTTGGAGTTGAAAAACTTCGAAAGGAAGCCGGTGGGGCTTCTTTCAGGGCTGTTGTGAGGAACTTCACAGTTCAGGTGTTGGAAAATTATCTCGAAATTCATCTGTTTTGGGCTGGAAAAGGAACTTGCTGTGTGCCTACTACAGGTACATATGGACCTATTATTTCAGCAATAAGCGCAACTTCAGGTATGTAAAATAATTCATGAGACCGCAGAAAAAGGGTTTTATTTATTTACTTTTTCTTTTTGAATTCAGTGCCAATTTTGAGCAGAGTGTTCTTGGTACAGGTGTTGAGCCTAGAGCTCCAATCAGTCCTATGTCGACTGTTTTAATTGTTGGGATTGTTATTGGAGTTGCATCAACTTTGCTTTGTCTTGCTGCAGCATTTTATGTGTTGAAGAGAAGAAAAAGGAAAACAAATTTTGAGGATGAAGGTAACAAGGAAACATTATATGATAAATCAAGATTTAATTATCTATAGTTCCAACCTTAATGCCACAAGTATTTATTTATGAATCTGCAGAGTTATTGGAGATGGTTACCCAGCTCAACACTTTTAGTTTTGCAGAGCTTAAAGCTGCAACAGATGACTTCAGTCCTGCTAATAAGCTCGGAGAGGGAGGATTTGGACCTGTTTACAAGGTAGATATACAATTTTCATGTCAACTATTACGGAACGATTGAGCAATAAGTTAAAAAGAAAAGACAGTTATGGAAAATTAAGGACATTTTCTGATCACAGCTAACATTGTGCAGTTTGAACTTTGACAAACAGAATGCTTGAGAAGATACATTTCTTCATGTTTAAACATATTTCTATATATGTTA
The DNA here is from genome assembly GCA_037834125.1 of Lippia alba. Classification (NCBI taxonomy): domain Eukaryota; kingdom Viridiplantae; phylum Streptophyta; class Magnoliopsida; order Lamiales; family Verbenaceae; genus Lippia; species Lippia alba. Next base: position 9,549 of record JBBMKE010357272.1, on the reverse strand, counting down.
ACCAGATAATAAAGAAATGCTTTTTCCTTTTTTATCCATAATTGTATTATTTAATGTCAACAGGGAACACTTCGAGATGAAAAAGCAGTTGCTGTTAAACAATTATCTCGTGCATAGAATCAGGGAAAAACTCAGTTTATAGCAGAGATTGCTACCATATCTGCTGTTCAACACCGCAACCTTGTGAAATTATATGGTTGCTGCATTGAGGGAAATAAACGGTTGCTTGTTTATGAGTATCTTGAGAACAAGAGTCTTGAAAAAGTGTTATTTGGAACTGGTAAAATCACAATTATAGTGTATATTGACTTTGTTATTATGATGATTAAATTTATATTCTTCTAATGAATGAAACAGGGAATTATAGCTTATGTCTTGACTGGGCAACACGTTTCGATATATGCTTGGGCGTCGCAAGAGGTCTTGCTTATCTTCACGAGGAATCTCGACCTCGGATTGTTCATAGAGATGTGAAGGCCAGCAACATTCTCCTCGATTCCGATCTCACAGCAAAAATTTCAGATTTTGGATTGGCCAAACTGTATGATGACCAAATGACACATATAAGTACTCGAGTTGCAGGCACGATGTATGATTCAAAATTCTCAAATTTCAAATTTAGAATGGCTTCAACGGGTGTAAATGGATATTTTTCTTTTCTATTTTTGGTTGATTTGTGTTGTAGTGGATATCTGGCGCCGGAATATGCTATGCGTGGACAGCTGACAGAGAAGGCTGATATATTCAGCTTTGGAGTGGTTGCTCTAGAGATCGTCAGTGGAAGGCCAAATTCTGACTCGACTTTGAAAGATGACATGATTGATCTTCTTGAATGGGTAAAATGTTTATCAATAGATTTAACACTGCCTAATAACTTCAACAAATTTGCATTTTTACCTCTAATACAGAACAGTATAATCCTTCAAGCACCTTAACCAATGTCAAATTACATGGGTGTTCGCAAGAGATTTTGCTTTTTGAAAAAGTTAAGAGTTGTAAGAAGTTGTCGTAATAAAAGTGGTAATATTTGGGAAAATAGTTAAACATTAAAAAGAAAAGTAATTTGAGTGTTTAATTCGGAGAAAAAAAAATGTTGGCGAACACTGGTGTAAACAACCTCTCTCACTACATTCTAGAAGCTGAAGCTGGAGGTTGTTTATGGGATGTTTCCAGCTTCTGGTTTGTTTTTGTTTATTGAAGTTGGTTTTTCAAACATTTCCTGAAGTGTTGAAAGAAAACGACAACCCTGCCTAACTAGTTATTTATGTGATTGGGTTCGTCTCCAGCCAGATTAGCTCCGAGTTTGAATTTATTCGCTTAAGTAACAAGATGTTTGACCTGAAGTGTTATTTTCAGGCCTGGAATCTTCACGAAAACGAGAAGGAACTCGAGCTGGTGGACCCGATGCTACTACACGAATACAATACAGATGAAGTGCGAAAGGTTATCGGTGTAGCTCTATCATGCATTCAAGAATCCCCAGCCTTACGGCCAGCCATGTCTCGTGTTGTGGCCATGCTTTCTGGGGACATTCAGGTGCCTTCTGTCACGGCAAGACCTAGCTACCTAACCGGCTGGGTTTCTAACGACGCAACTGTTACCGAAACATTTACAGATAGTTCAGCATCAAATGCTAATACAAGTCATGTCAATCCACCAAGAGCAACCATGCCTCCAGATGAAGATGAACATTGGTTGATGAGATAAATGGATCTGTGCAATGTTGGTGGTCTCATTTGATATTTTCATGCCTATAAATTCAATGTGGAATAGGTTATCTGTGAAATCAGAACCAACCCGCCCGGATTATGACATGTTCACAAATCATGTGCGTCAACGTTATTTGGGTCGGAAAATTAACGTGTGAGGTTCTTTTTATTAATAATAGTTGCGTATCGTTGTGGTGCCAATAAGGTGGCCTACACTCTTGCTAGAAATGCGGTTCGGCCTGCCTTGATTCTTCTGATTTTCCTGCTTTTGTTTCGTCTTTTGTTGTTGAGGACTTGAACTAGTCGGCCGGTTTGGCTGGTCTTCAAAAAGAGGTTATAAATATTTAATGGATGATAAATAGCTTTTGGGCAAAAATGCAATTCGACTATGTAAGTTTGTAATTTTTGCAATTCGTTGAAAATTTGCAATTAAGTCCTGTATGTAGGTTTGCTATGATACACGGACACGGACACGGCGACACGGACACGACACGACACGGACACGGCGACACGGATTTTTTAAAAATTTTAGGACACGACACGGCTCCGACACGGCTATATTTTATATATAAATAATATATTTTATAAATATTAATTTATTTTTTTCATAATATTAATCCTTTTATTAGTTCAAAAATTTCTAACAATTTTAAATTCAATTAAAAAACCGACAGCCCACTTTAGCCCATTAAGTGAGTTGTTTTTTTCTTTTCAAATATGAAGGCTAGGGCTTAGCCCATTCCCTTTTGTCTTTGGTTTCACTTGGTTTTTTTCTTTTCAAATATGAAGGCTAGGGCTTAGCCCATTCCCTTTTGTCTTTGGTTTCACTTTCAGTACATCTGCAGCTGAGAGAGAGAGAGAGGCGGCGTGAAGCTTGGCACAAATTGGTGTTTGGGATTTTTGCCCTTTTCCTTATCAAGGTGAGAACAATTTCCTCTCCATATTTGAAGCTTGCCTCGTCAAGAAGATGATCCACTTGAAGACTAATCATCATCATCAGAGCCAGAGTTGATGGTGATTTACTGATTTTGGATTTCTTCCCCTTTCGAGATTTAAGTCCGACTCCCTTCTTTTCTCAAGGTGAGACACGCAACGATTCTTTTCCCAGATTCTTCCCAAAGTATCTTCTTTCATTTCTTTCTTTGAGAATTCTTTTCCTTTTCTTCTCGATGTCAAGAAAACGCAAGGATTTTTCTCATTTTTTGGCCCAGCCGTGTCCTCTTCCCCATCCGTGTCGGACACTCCGCTATGGAATATCCGACACCGTATCTTTTCTTTTTTTTTTTAATTTGGGACACGGATCCGGTTGTCCGACGCGTGTCCGTGTCCGACACGTGTCGGACACTGCACGGCCCAATTTTGTGCCGTGTCCGTGCTTTACAGCTTGGGGCTTAGGGGCATTGCCGTGTTATATCTCGAAAATGGGGTGTGACACCTTTTGACATACAAAATTCATCAATGTTATATTATGTCGTGATTTGTGTGTGCTTAATTTGTTTGTTTTGTTATGTTGCATTTCATTTTCAATCTAATATCTTTGCACTGTTATTCCCTGAAATGGGTCTGAGTTTAATTTATCGTGTTTTGTTTCTTTTATTTCCTTATGCGATCTAATGCGGCGATGGTTGTTAATAGACAGATCACATTGTCAATATGTTTCTTGCAACTTCGTCGGCGCAGGTTGAGTTGAAGACATTCTGTTATTATGTGCACTGCCCCGTGTTTTCACTTCCAAGATTCCCGAAAATCCTCATCAGAGGTTTGCCAAAAGTCAGAAGAAAAATTGTAGGATGTGGGAGTGGCTTGATCCAGCACCGACCCCTTAAATGAAATTACTTATCTCCAGCTATCGCAAACAGGTCGCTAACCGAGACGCTGAAATTAGAGTTCTGAAGATGAAGTGTATTTTGTTTGCAACTCTTCTTCTTGTCTCTTGGCTAGCCTTCTTAGTACTACGCTTTATTTGATTCTTATAATTAGTTGTGTAAGACTATGGGTGATTCTTCATTTTTGATAATACATTCACCCTCGGTTGTAATTCTTCATTTAAACAAGCATGTAAATATTGTATTTTGCAGTGTACATTGCGTTGTTTATCATCTCGCCTTGAATATTTGGAGTTAAAAGTTGGGTTTGTAGAGTCACACCTTTAATAATTAGAGTTAAAAGCTGAGTTTGTAGAGTCACGTCTTAAATATTTGGATTAGAAAGCTGGGTTTGTAGAGTCACGCCTTAAACATTTGGAGTTGAAAGCTGGGTTTGTAGAGTGAAGCCCAGAAAATAGACTTTGCTTCCGCATAACCACTTCATCACTCCATAAAAAATAGAAAACTTTAGTATTCTAATGTAAAAAACATAATGTGCGACATGGTTCATTATCATAAAATGCTATAAAACAAACAATTGCAAAAGGTAGTTGTAATCTATTTATGGGAACAAACAAAGTAGCAAATAGCCAACCAGCTTGTGCCAGTAGCAAATAACAAGCCAGTTTGTGGGCCAAAATATAATGTCCACTTTCTTAGGCATTTCGTCAAACAAGTTGCGAGCACTTCTTACATTGCATTTCTTGAAAGGGTAATGTAATATCGGTAGATTAATATAACTATCATACTTTTACAAAAACGACAATTTAATTATTGAGCATCATCAACGTACTCCAACATTCATCATATCAAACCTATCGCAAACAACAACTCAACATTCACCCCTTATTGATTCAACTTTCACCGATCTAGGCCTAGATTCATTTAAGTGTGCTTAGCTCGCACTGATCTGTGTATAGTAAGTTTGCCCATCTGAGAAAGTGGGAACATCTATGAACATATCAGTGAGAGCTAAAGCATATACAAATTATCTACCATAAGAGATCCGTAGATCTGTGGAAGTGGGGATTTAAGAATATAAGTGTGTCGCCACTACCCAGATACAATGGAGTGGTGTGTTACACATTTGCAAATGAACCCCAGATACATTGGAGTGGTGCGTTACATATTCGCAAATGAATCATTGAGACAATGGGTAACTACACGTGGGGACTGAAATATGTGTAATTAGATCCTGAGTTTATGGAGTGGAGCGTGAAATATGCGTAATTAAATCCTGAGTATGTAGAGTGGGGACTGAAATATGCGTAATTAAACCCTGAGTTTGTAGAGTGGGGCGTAGAATATGCGTAATTAAATCCTGAGCTTGTAGAGTGGGGCGTGAAATATGCGTAATTAGACTTCAATGTTAGACTGAAATAATATTACATAAATATGTAAGTGTCCACAATGATATTACACTTCAATATTAGAATATTACATAAATATGTAAGTGTCCTCAATGATATTACACTTCAATGTTAGACACGCATATTGTACGCATCTCTAAAAAAACGCAACTTTTAATTCAACATATTGTATGTTTCACTCAATAGACTCAGCTTTTAACTACGCATATTGTACGCATCACTCAACAAACTTGGAATTCAATTCCACATGTTGTATGCTCCACTCAACAAACTCAGCTTTTAATTAAGCATATTGTACGCATCACTCAACAAACTTAGCTTTTAATTCCACATATTGTACGCATCACTCAACAAACGCAACTTTTAATTCAACAAATTGTATGTTTCACTCAACAAACTCAGCTTTTAACTACGCATATTGTACGCATCACTCAACAAACTTAGAATTCAATTCCACATGTTGTATGCTTCACTCAACAAACTCAGCTTTTAATGTGGATAAGAACCAATTTATGTTAAAAGGAGCATTGCGATTAATGCGGATATTGAGTAATCATCCATCACGACGGAGACGAACAAAATTAAGTGGAAACAAGGTTAATCCCCTTAGGAAAGAGAGTTTAACTGGAAGAACAAATTGCTAAAAAAATTCAAGCAGTGACAATCTTAGACTTATGGGACTTTTACCAAAAAATTTAATATTGAATAAGTGTCAGGGTTATTAACGAAACAAAAGATGCTAAAACGAAAACTAATCCTAGGATTGCAATTTTTCTAAATACTTGATATCAGAGGAACATGAAAAAGATTCAATTACCGATTCTTGTCGCCACTACCATCTTAAACCCTTGCTTTACTTAAACCCTACCTCAAAAACTTTTGGGAGAAAAAGACACTAAGAGTTGGGCTTGCAACTAAAAGAAAGAAAATGATGCTTTTTTTTACCTCTTAATATTCAAGAAAATGCAGGAGCAAATGAATGAATTAGGCCTCCTGCACCGCCCAACCCAGCTACGGCGACGGCGCCACCATCGTGTATTTTTTTTTCTTGTTTGCTATACTTTTTCCCTAATTTTGTTGTTTGGAATGGACGGATGAAATTAGATCGAAGATAAAAAGAAAAACAAAACTTACCCCATTAAGGTTTGAGAAATTACAAACTCTCCACTGACCCGTTATCTCCTCAATTAAATTTATTATTTTGCCCTTAATATGTTGAAACTCATGGGGGTATATGTAATAAAGAACAAAAATTAGGGAGGTTAATGCAAGAAATGAAATTATTAAGGGGTTTAATGTAAGTACTTGAGTTTTGTGTCTACCTAACATTTTTTTTCAATAAATGCTACTTAATGATATTTTAATATTTTTATGATAGAGTAATTTCATACCTACAGTTTACGGATGCCTAATATTTTTCTGTAGATATTGACCATGCATGTTCAACGTTTGAAATCATTATCTAAATGACTATGACGAATGTTTATGTAAATTTATTAATGTATTTATTGATATTGGAGAGTTCGTAATTTCTCAAACCTCAGGAGGTAATCTGTAATATCGTCAAATCTTAGGGGGTTGTTCATAATTATCCTTATTTTAGACATACATTGTTATCTATTTTACTTTACGTATGTAAATATTGGATTACATATAGTCAAGTGGGATTGCATTCAAACAGAATGATCTCATATCATGATAACATATTAAGTAGTGTTGTTTCAAATTGTTGGTTTTAGTGTCATTTACTTAATGATCCTAATTTCTCATATATCCTATTCTACAGATGTCTAAGGAAAAATTTGGAACTAGTGGAAGTCTAGCTCCGATACCAGTACCAATCACGGATGATAAATTAGAAAATATTGAAACTAAAAGAAAGCTAGGGAGTGGAGAATTTGTTGTAGTGTACGCAGGCAGTCTCAAACGACAAACAATGGCAGTTAGAAAATACACCGAATAAGCAAAACGAATACTATATATTGTAATTATTATATGCTACATTATTAAGTAAATTATTTTCAATAACAATTATTATTTAATTTCTTTAAATGTATTTCTTTTCTTTTAACAGGTTGAAAGAGACACATACAACAAATGTGATCATCCTTACATCACAGGGATGTTAGGATTCAATGATGACAAAAGAACATTAGTACTCGAACGTGCAACAACGAACCTAAAAAGGAGAATGAAAGGTAAGTAAACAAAGGTACTAATTGTGCATAGTCCTGTTGATAGAAGAACACTACATAAATACACTTGAATATCCATGTTTCAGATCTTTTGCTGTACTTAAATGCATCATTTTCTCAAAACTGTTATTCATCCAACCGCAACCTTAAGTATTTAAAATTGTGTAACTTGAGATTAACTTTAGCTACCAATAAAATGTCAGTTTCTACAATTTGAAGAGGATTGTCGTGTGTTGTTCTTATGTGCTTGTATGATTTAATCTAGTAGATTACTCGTTCTTTTTGTATTAATCGAATATGAGCAAGTTAAGCATTAATGATACGATTTTGTTGAATTCGAATAGAGTACATTTGCTACTAACCTAAGGATTGATCCACTTGTATCATAAGATGTTTGTATATATTAAATATTTCAATAATTTTCTTGTAAACCAAATTTTTGGATATTGAAAGGAATTCTTTTTGGTTATAAACCACTTGTAAATCTCAACTACTAATCTATGGTAGAGTTGGCCTTCTTTTCTACAGTGAAAATCATGCAACCCATTAGTGTTAGAATAGTATGCTAGCTTATAGCTTATATTAATCAATTCAATTGTTGTTGCCAGGTGGAAGATAGTGAAAAAGTAAGAAGGCAAAATATAAAGAAAAAGAACAGTCAAGCAAGGCCAAATGAGTGGGAGTCGATCTTGGGTAAATTATACAACCATAACTAATATAAAATTCAAGTTATGATTAGTAAAAATAGTTTGTAATATTCTGAGTTTGTATCTATTACAAATCTAAATTCCCATCAACCTAAGTTTAATTTTAGTCTCAAAATTTACATAAAGGTCAAAGGTACATTTAAATGCATAAGTATCTTTAGATGAGTTATAACAAGGATTGATTCACTTGTATTATAAGATGTTCGTGCATATTAAACAAATCTCCAATAGTTTTCTTGTAAACCAAATGTTTGGATACTGAAAGTGGCTTTTTTTTTTTTGTGATTAACCACTAGTAAATCCCAACTTGTTAGGGAAAATTTGGAGGGGAAGTCCAACTTCGGGGTTAGTACCAATCTCCGATTACAAATTAGAAAATATCGAAACTAAAAGAAAGTTAGGGGATGGAAGGTTTGCTGAGGTGTATGCAGGGAGCTTCAGAGGACAACCAGTGGCAATTAAGAAATACACCGAAGACGCAACACAAATTCAATATACTGTAAGTATTATATGCTACCTTCATAAGTAAACACTTATTTTCAATAAGTTATGAACCATATCATATATAAACTGTTGCACTATTGGGCTTTGCATTTATAAGCATATTGTTCATTTGTAATTATGGTCTGATGTCCAAAACTTACTTTGTTATTAAGTTTCTATAACATCTTATATTTACTTAAATGAAAAATGTTAATTGTGAAATTTATTATTTTTTTCATTAACAATTTATCTTTCATCAACTAAGTGTTTGACTAATGAAAAAGTCAACTTAGCCGTGAGTTATTGGGAGTGTGAAATCTATTTTTTTCAGGAACAATTTGTCTTTCATGAAACAAGTGTTTGACTAATAAAGAAGTCAACTCTGCCGTGGGTTTTTGGGAATGCAAATCTAGAATCAACTTTTCTTATCCTCAAAAAGTTGGTGAAAGCATCTTGAGAAATGTTCAATTCAAATCTTCAATTCTGAACGTTGCCCAACGATAATGATGTGTTTTTATATATATTGGGAAAGACTGTTCACGAAAGACATTCAAGGTCTTTCATTAGTTGTCATAAATCTCATAGTGTTTTTAAGCTTGTCAGATTGCTTGAGTCCTGAAACGTTTGGTTCCACAGTTATTTGCGTTGTTTGGTTAATCAGATTGTTTCCACTTGTTTGTATCTTGTACTCATATATCTTTATAAATTCTTTTTTAAAATCCTAAGCTTAACAAACTTAAGTAGTTGACTAACTTATCCAACTAGTATTTTTCACAGTTGTGGTAAGTCAACCACTATAATTCCTCAGTGTTCCTCTCGCTCATACTTATTCTATTCTAGATTGGTATGAATTTCACTCTTGTTCCATTTTTGGAATCTTTCTTATTTGAGTTTGGAGGATCAAACAAGTGGTATCAGAGTCTTGTGCTCATAATATTTGGTTTACAAACCAAAAGCAACAATCCTATGGATGTGCAAAATAAAATGTACTATGAAGGGGTTTCTCATACTCGCCCCCCACTTCTCGTGGCTCGAACTTTGCAACTTGGAAGAATCGCAATGAAGATTATTTTATCTCCATTGATTACAATTTGTGGGAGATTGTCATAGACAGGACCAAGGTTCCTACAAAGAAAGAAAATTGAGTTGTTGTTCCAAAGGAAAAAAGAGAATTCACTGCAAAAGATAAAAAGTTGTTGTCCATGAATTCAAAGACAAAA
>JBBMKE010357055.1:0-13145 GCA_037834125.1 Lippia alba | reverse complement strand
GTATAGTCCTTCTCTGTTTAAGCAGAGGATGAGGGAGGGGAATGTGGAGAGGAGGAGGAGGAGGAGGAGGAGGAGGTGGTGGAAATGGAGGAATTGGTGGCGGCTCTGCATTATTCCGGCGGCGGCGGTGGTGGTGGTGGTGGTTAAGAATGGGGAAGAGGGAAATTAGAAATTGAGTGTCAGAGACATGTTTCTGGTTTGAAAGAAATTTGAATTTTTGGGTTTATTTATATGTATAGGGATTTTAATTGTGTGAATTTGAAGTTAACGTAAGTAGTTGTAATCAATGATTTTACTATTTTGTACCATCATGTTTTTCCTTAAAAACAGATATTTGTTTTAAGAAATATATATGAATTATGCACCGTATGCACTTCATTAATTATGTGAAATAATTAAATAAAACATGTAAATTCACTCACTACTCCATTAATCTAGAGAGGTGAACCAAAAAACATAAAAATCTAGAGAGGGTATATTTCCTATTAATCAAATTAATCATTTGATAATAAGGTAACTGTCCGTTGCTATACTATTTTAGTGGTCCAATGTTAATTTAATTTGAGAATGGATGTAATAATTTGACTGATATAAAGTTTAAAAAAAATGTTTATCAAATAAAAATTTTAATAAATTATCCATGTTTCATGTTACTTATTGAGCTTGATCAAACTAAGATTGAAATGAAATTATCTTAATTTGCACCACAACGCAAGCAAAGTTTTTACCAATGTATCAACCTTCATTTAGATCTAAAAAGAAAATATTCTAAAATTAAGTTTCGTGTCACTTGTTTGGAAAATTTTAGTTCAGACCAGGTTCAATTAAACTCAATTAATTTAAATGACAAATATATTATACTTATCATTTGATTTGTCAAATTCTTTAAATTTTTTACCAACTACACGATATGTGTAAAATACTCGTCCCTCGTTATACCGATTTGACTGAACCAAACTCGAATTAGAATTACCCACTCAGACCTGCTCAAATTAAGAATTAGAATTAGGAATTAAAATACACACGAAGGTTTTTCCAATGTACCAACCTTCTTTTAGATCTAAAAAGAAAATGTTCTAAAATTAAGTTTCATTTCATGATTCTTGTTATGGAAATTTTAGTTGAACGCGGTTAAATTGAACCCAACTAATTAAAATGATAAGTATATTATAGTTATCATTTGATTTGTCATGTCTTTTAAATTTTCTAACAACCATACGATAAGTATAAAACACTTACCTTCTCGTTATATTGATTTAGCCGAATCAGACTCGAATTAGAATTACCCCACTCGTTACCGCACTTTTTCCCAAAGCACAACAATTGAAGTACCGAAACAGCTCATTAGACTTAATTATGCGTTGCCCAAAAACTTGTAGAGAAAAATAAGGCGCTATGATGCATTAAGAATCACACAGAAATTATATTGTTGAAGAAAATATAGTCTTGTGTCATGGATTTAGTAGCAAACGTTCCCACAGTTACTGTTACATAGGGCAAAGTGTTACCACAAAAGTGGCAATAATTGTTGTTATTTAAACATGGAATGGGTAACACGGTTTACTTGTCTCAAATATTTTGTTATCTTTCTCTGATTCTGGCTTGAGGATGGTGTTGTTTGCCGACAGTCGTATTGGAAAGAGGTGTGGCTTTGAGAACATTGCATTGTAATTTGCATGTCCAAACGGTTGGATTTTCCATATTCAATGATGAAAGACCCAATAATTACATTTCCCAAAGGTTAAAAATTATATATATATAAACTCCTTCAGAGCCTTAAAACTATAAAAGGCACGTCAACATTAGGTTTTTGGAGGGAAATGTGGCACTCAATTAATAATATCTTAAGAGATTCAATCAACTCTAAATACATATCAAGAGTTTGAGATCATAGTATGAAATCAGGAATAATGAGAACTCGATCCTTATAAAAATAACAAAGGTTAGAAATAAAATATATCAGACAGTACGTAACAAAATGAGAGATATTATGAAAAAAATAATGTTGATACATATATATTTGTTGGGACTCTACCTACATATCTTAAACTCAGTTCAAAAATATGATAAATAGCTCAAAGTTCCAAACAATGAATATATTAGTTTAGCATATTAGCTCGCGCGATATTGGCAAACAGGAAAAAAGTCAATAATTAAATTTAAAAATTCAAGATAAGAGAAAAGAAGCGAGTGAGAGCGTTCAAGAAATGCTGCCATAATTTCAGACTTTCATTAGTATGTATGTTTTAATAAGATTTTCTCAACACAAAAATAAAAATTGTCTAATTTCTAATAATATTTTAATGTGATTCAACCCATACTATTGTAATAAATGAGAATAACAACTTCAAGTAAAACTTTGTCGTTTCACCAAGTTGCGAAGTCATGAAGATACTCAAATTAAATTTTTTTTGACAATTTGTGCCTCAAGTCAGAAGCTGCAATCTGCTGGAGCCTGTAGTGCAGTTATGCAGGGAACACAGTTCTGCCACAAATAATCTACACCATCCACGTGTCATTCCATGACCCGATTAGATGCATTTGACCCAATTCAATCATTCTATTATAGTGGATCGTTCCATAAAATGCCAAATCTTACACGGGTCGGGTCAAGATCACTGACCCACATCTACCTGTAAATAGAATTATTACCTTTTTATTCAGTACTTTCTGGATTTTGACCCATTTTCGGATACTCTCTTAGGCTTTAGCCAATTATAAAAATTCTTATGGCTGCGCGTTGGAAGTTGGGAAAACGAGGATTAAATATTATCTCTAATATAAGGAATATATTATTTATCTATCTCATCTTGTAGGTCTTTTTACTTTGAAGTTTAGTGCTAACTTTAATTGGGAGCATTTTTACTTTGAAAGGTGGGAAACCAAGGGTTAATGCATGATTTTACTGAAATACCCTTAAATTTTTTTCATCCTTTTTCCCCCAAATTGGAAGCCCTAAATTCTTGATTGCTTGCTGCATAGCAAGTATCGGCTCTGCTTAATAAAATTGTTGCATTCTCTTCTATCGAACCATACCATCACACAAGGATAAACATAGCATCCAGGTTTGGTTATGAAATAGCTTGAAGTCTCTTGTTCCTTTCCTCACAAATGAATGCTTTTGATTTGTTTGTAATATGCAGTAGCCACGACATAGTTGCTACATTCTCTTCTACGTTTACTGCACGCATTGGCAGAGCCGACTGGAGGAAGAAATTCCGGCGTTGAAAGGTATATTTCTGTTGGTATTGTATGATTGGAGAGTTAGCCCAGTTGTTAGCTGCATTTAGTTCTGATTGAGTGAATTCATTTTTGATGTTTGATAATTTGTGTGACGCACACTGTTTAAGTTTGATTCTTGACACTGAGACTGTCTTTCTTATTAGATGCAAATGTTCGTTGTACCTTGCGAATGTGGGTGTGGACCTAAGGAATTTCTGAAGGCTGGAGACTTTACATGGAATCCTGGCCGTTTCTATTACCATTGTCCGTTGAAAATTAAATTTTGCAGCTTCATTTGGGCAGACGAATTGTTGTCCCCTAAGCATTTAAAGTTTTCTCCCTTGTCAAGACACCTTGCATCACAGATATAGCATTATGGCAAGTCCTCATACAAGTGATCTCTCACCCCAAAATGCGGGGACAAATTCGAAACAAGCATCATCCTCATCGAACGCTGCAACAGGACTGATTCCCGTAGGCGTACGAGCAAGCAAATCTGAAGTTGTTGCCGTTTTTGGCTGTTGTTATGGTTTCTTGTGCACCATATTTTTTATGTTGTTCGTTTTCGCCTTTATTATAGGTAGGAAGTGATCTGTGTAATTGAGCTACTGATTTGTACTCATATATTTGGAGTGATTCCAACGGAACAGGGGTTTCATATATAAAACTTTTAGAGTGTGTTTCATTTGAATTTCATTTGCGATTTTCATTTATTGTATTGTATTATACTCTTATTCAAGCTTCGAAAAGATTAAAATGCAACTAAACATATATCATGCTACCCATCAATGGGGTTGCAGGCTTACACAACGAAGTATAAATTACACAATAGGGGCAGAACCCTTACCAAAATGCATAGAAAGTTTGATTGCAAAAAAAGCATAACAAGACATCAAATGAAACAGAGAATGAATATGGAATTGTTGCACACATGACCCTTGGACTTATGCAAGCTGCATACATAGAAACTAGAAATGTAGGGCACGTTTGGCACCTCCTCCATCAGAATCGCTTGTGATTGCTATATTAGTTCAGTTCAGTTCAAGGGAAATGGTTATCACCTCTCTAGTAGGAAACAACTCAACAGTGTCGTCTTTCGTTGAGCTCATGCAGTCGTTGGAAGATCCTCAATATTCATCCCACGTTTCTTAAGCTCACGACGATTCTTATCTTCGAAAGCTTGTTTATCTTCATCCACTATAGGGAACTCAGAAAATAAAAAAATTTGTTATGAGGAGAGCTAGTTGTTCTGATATAACATAAGAATATAACACAAGAAGGACTGGTGACTAAATGAGTTTTTACGTATGTCGGCTATGATTTCATCGATCATGGGTAGGTGTGTTCCATTCAAACATATTAGTTCGAAAGCCCTTGGGGGTTTTTTAGGTAAGCCCGCTTGGAAACTTGGCAGCCTCGCCTCGTCGTCTTCGCCAAATATAGCGCATAGCTCCGACCACATGCGCTCCATTCCAACTTTGTGGTATGCTTCTGCCAGCTCGTAATACGTCTGTTCAAAAGAAATAACAAAGTAATTAAAATACGTAGTAGGTATAGTAAGCAAGCTTGAACAGATTCTAGCTTATATCACAAAGTTCGATCCACGTCCATTTCGAGCAAACTGCCTATACGTGGATTCATTGTACGTAACAACCTCATGCTCGATAATACCTTTCCACGTATGATAGCGAAGGTTAGCTAGCTTAAAGCGACGATGAATATCTTTCTTGCTCAAAACATGATCAGTGTAAAAATACATGTTCTCAAGCACATCATCCAATATATCCTTATCTCCAAGCGTGAGGCTTCACTTTGCTTGTATAACCGCCCGATTCAGTTGCAGTAAAAAACGCTCGTCTAGGTACTCTGACCATATGTGATCAAAGAAAGTGCCATTCTCTGTGATGAATCCACCCATATTGCCTACACTATGATATATATCAGTTGTTTTCAATATGTTTAAGGTGTTTGAGGAGCATGGAAGCATGCAACATGGGCAATCCTTTATAGATGAAGTAGAACATATGAAGCTCAATGGAGAGGGTATTTGGCATTAATGCATTGCAGCAACTTTTAACACAAAAAAAAGGTATAGATAGTCTGCTAGGATGGTATCATTAGACTGATAAACTCAATGGAACAGGGGCCTTTTGCATAAATGAATTGCTTCGTAATCTTCCTTGGCAGGTAAGGATAAAACAAGCAAACCTCATTGTTATGAGCCTTGGTATAAATGCATTGCTATACTTATGAAAGACGATAGATAAATGCTGCTAAAAGTATTTTACACGTTTGCATTAATGTCCAAAGAAATCTGATTGGAAATAGAAAGATGTTGATTGGATTACAAATATTCTCTCCCAGTAGTTAATGTTAACATGCAGCCTTAGATCAATGCAATAAAGTGCGACCCTTTAATGTGATTAACCATTTCACACAATCCCCTATTCAAATCGGCGGTATTAAATGTAAATTTGCATGAAGATACATCTGAGATTAAAAATGTATTTACTTCCTCTAAACACCACCATTTACTTCTACATTCAACCATTCTTCTCCCAACTCTGTCAGACATATATCCCCGTATTCCTTGTTTCTAACCGCCCACTCATCTTCTCAATTGAACATAACTGAAATCAATTTGTATTCTTCTTTCTCCCACCATTTTTTTTTTTGCCAAAATGAGTTATCTACACAACCCTAGTTGGGCAAAAGCACACTCTGAAAGAGAACTTAGATTTAGATCATCCAAATCTGAACCCCTTGAACGATACAATTGGCACTCAAAAGTTGGTGAAAGCGCTTTACGAGTACGCGAAGGAGCATGACTTCGTAATTGAAGACAGTGTGAAAGACATGTACTCATACGCGGCACTAATCCTTACTCCAAGGCTTCATCAGAAGATAACCATTGAACTGGTTGAAGAACAGTTTGGTGTACTGAAGCAAGAGTTCTACGACTTCAGAGAGTTTCTCGATTTCCCGGGTATAGAACTGGAAGATGATAAGAAGCATGTTCGTACCAGTCCTGAGTACTTGGAGGACATACGAGGGGTTGAGGTATTTATTCTGTTTGTCATTATTTAAGAGTTATTTTTCATTGTTGGATTGTTATTTTATCAGATCTACTTCGACAGGAATGCTGGTTGTACAGAAGGTACAAGCTGCTTAGTTTCTCATACTACAAAGAACTCAGGTTCATCATCATTCAGAAGAAGATAGGCGGTCCCCCAAAGTTTTGCTCCGAAAAGGACTGGTACTACATCAAAGGTAGAAACTCGGATGTCGGAGAAGAAGTGATCGAGGTTCGTGATGGGATTATGTATGATGATTGAGTGTTGTAGTTGGATTTTCAATGGGCGAAGGTTGGCTTTTAGGTCATTTTGATGTGTATATCAGGTTTTGTAAAGCCTAAAACTCTATTTTTATTATTATATTTTGATGTTAAGTGGTTTTTTGTAACTGCGACTCTGTCATATTTATTCAGGTTTAATATTATCTGATATGGTGATTCTTATGGTATTAATCAGTCCATAATGTGCAGTGGTTTGTGATTTCTGTTTGAAATTATCATGTGTCTGTACCCTATTTTATGAACCAAGGATATGATATGCGATTTTCAAATTAAGTAATATATCAACCTAGTACGAGTTTAGTCTGAAATTGCATTTAGCTTCATTGAATCATTGTTCTGCTTAATTTATTTACCAAATATCAAATATGCTGTGTAAGAAGATTTAGGGACAGGGGGTTGTAGTAATACACTAGTAAGGCCAGAGGGTGTTGGAGTAATAAACTTGTAAGGACAGAGGGGGTGTTGGAGTAATAAATTTGTAAAGAAAATGGGATGTTTGAGTAAAATATGTAAAAACATGGATGTATATCTGTAATATATAGTTCAAAACATTATATATCTGAAACAGCCTCACTCACAGAATAGGGAAAACTGGAGACATAATATAATATATACTTAGCAAACCTGATATCAAACTCATAACTTAATCCATGAAATAAAATATGTTCCAGTATTACAAGCAGATAGATAGTATCCAATAAAATTATATAAACTTTCAAAATACATACAGAACTTAGATCAAGAGATAGCATCAGTAACCGTATACATAATTCACCTGCATGATTATCAAAAAATAACCTCCTACACAATTATCAGATTTCTTCACATCGGCGCACTTTCTAGAGCTAGGTAAACCATAGCACACTTGTCCTCGTCTGGAACCTCGAAGAACACATCGACTTTGTCTTGCTGCTTGCATAAGACCTTGGTTGCTCGCACAAGTTCCACCATTGTTAAAGTCAGTGGTAGGGCTTTTATGGTGTCGTATAGTCATTTTCGCTTCGCAGAATGTTCTACGTCCACCCTTGCATTAACCTCCGTGTGAAGTGCATCCGCAACATTATTCAATGCATCCGTCGCCTTTCCCCACATTTTACCAATTGCGTCAACAATGTCGACTACGTCATTGTCTCGCTTATGCTTTCCCTTAGGGCGTGACTGAGCTTGAGTATTGTCAGACATTGGGGTCTCGGACTCAGCTTGAGTGTTGTTCGACGGCGGTGTGGGGTTTGGATTGCCAGATTCAGTTTTCTCTACCTCTTCAAAGCCATTTCCCGCGCCATCTTGTGCATGAGCATCGCCAAAATCGAAGGCACCATTACCGGTGGCACCATCAGGGTCGAAAATTTCTACCCAAGACTCATACATTGGAAACGGTTTCTTGCGAATATATTCTAGGTGAGGCTTGTGCTGCATTAACAGAGAAATATAAGACTTTGCCTAGTTTGCAATCAAAGATATTCAAAATAAGAGAGGCCTTGAATTTCAGTTTTAGAAGACTTACGGATAAGAGAAGATCCCAGTATTTAGGTTCTGCGCCGGCCGTATGTGTAGTTGCGTTCCACCACATGCCCGTGGAGCCAATTACCTCGTTCACTTCTCGGTACATTTTCTTCCAAGCCCCATATTTGGAGTTGTGTGGATCCGCTTTTAGGTCTGTGCCGGGAATATACACCTTCAACCGAGCTTCAACTTGTTGTGTGTAACCTGCCCGATACCCGTTTGGCGTCTTCCATCCATCAGCGATAATGTCCTTGAATGCATTGATGAGAGTACGTTCTTCAAGGTAGGTCCATGAGCGTCTTGATCCATTTCTCTTTGAACAACTGCTCTTTTCCCGAGTTAGTTGCGAATGCGTTTGACTCATCTGCAATTATTTTGATGGGAAAGAAACAGCAACAACGAAATCAGTGCAAGTAACAGACATAAAATAGGAACTCACATAAGTACATTCAACACAACAACAATGGAAACACATTCAACAGACATAAAATAGGAGCTCACATAAAACATGAACTCATATAGACAAATAGTTATTACACAGCAACAATGGAAACACATTCAACATGAATTTCAACTCCAAATTATCTCATAAGAAAAGGTGTAATGGTAGATTGCAGAAATTGATTCGAAGACCAGAAATCATTGTCTCCTAAACAATTGTTCAACAGTAATAAGGAACAAATGAAATTAACAAAACTCTTCGCCGCCAATAATTAGACCACATGTCCGAGGCTAATTGATCCCGAAAATTTGTCCAGACTTGGGATGTTTCAATATGAGGAATGTATTCTGTTTCTGGGCCATTGGATTCTGCTTGAAGATCTTCTTTAGTTAATTCAACTTCAATGGGGTCGACCGACATCTCTCGACGTATGAAGTTATGTAATAACACACATGCCATTATAATTTGGTTTTGCACCCTTATGTTGTAAAAAGAGGTACTCCGAAGGATTGCCCATCGCTTCTTCAAAATTCCCCAAACACGTTCAATCGTTGTCCTAGCGGAATAGTGTCTTCTATTGAAAAGCTCTTTGTCGTTCGTAGAAGCCCTATTGCCCCATTCTTGGATATGATACCGCGATCCACGGTACGGGGCCAGAAAACCAGGGCCATTCGTGTAACCGGAGTCACACAAGTAGTAGTTTCCTATGGAGAAAAAGAAACAGTACAGAGAAGATGTCAACAATATTTGTATATCTTTCAAATATATCAACTAAATAACTCAAAAATATGGAAATTAACCTTCCGGGACTCGAAAACCATTAGGGTGATGGATTGCGTCGTGTAAGACTCGTCCATCAACGACCGACCCTTCCCAACCTGTCAATACGTATATAAAGTTGCAGTTTTGGTCACAAACACCCAACACATTAACTTGAGTTTTGCCCTTACATGACCTATACCGTCCCTTCAACGTGTTAGGAACGGTCACTTCAATCAAGATCCCATCCAAGGCACCAAGACAACTCTATAACAAAATTTAAACCTAACTAGTTCATCATAATTTCAAATGTAATTCATGTAATCTATCCAAAGACATTTATCAAGCAAAAAATACAAGTCACATTGCATTTCCAAAATGTGCAGAGATATGAGATTGTTACCTCGAACCATTTCCATGTGTTGTCGCTGGAATTTGGCTCCACCGGGGTAGGCGTAACAAAAAACATAGCATGTAGCTTCAGCAAAGCCTTTAGAACTATGTGAAAATATTTCGAAATAGTCTTGCCAGAACGCTCGTAGCTCAGTCGTTGAATTCTTTTTATGATGTGATAGAACCCCCAAGAAAATGCATACTTGTTCGAGTACTGTAACCTCCTGACTATCAGTTAAACCACCTGCTTCCTTTAGTATTGCACAAACCCTGCCTAGAGCATTCCTACCCATCCGAAGTTGCTTAATACATTTGCTCTCTGACCTTCTGGTTAATCCATCCAAATAATTCAACCTCTCTGGAATCCTAACTTTCATGGAGTACAATTTTGCTCCACCTTCATTATACAAGCCTCTTACGACTTACTAATGTTAAAATAAATGTCGTGTCCATTAACATCCCGAGTAAGATCAATTTTATAATCTCTACAATGATCAATGCCTTTCTAGGATCCATTACCCTAACATTTTGCCAAGTAAATAATTAATAGATGCAATCAAAGACACAAACAATTCAATCAGCCATGAACACTAAATAATAATAGATACCGGGAGAGGAAAACCAAAAACAATAATCACCATCACAGTTTAATCAGCTCCCATTGTATTTGTGGCAACATAAATAACTAATTTCAACGCAACCGTTCAAGAAAAACCAAAAAAATAAGAACCAACAAAGGTTATAACTGAGTAACCCATGTTCGGACAAATACCTGCGACAAAGCTTTCGAAAACTGACCTTTCAAACGAAGAAGGATGAAGACCAATGGGTCGGAGGAGCGCACCGAAAGCTTCTCAAACTCGAGCACGCAGAAGACCCAAACGTAAACTTTAACAACGAAATCGAAATTACATCACACTTTGAAACATAATCCTAATTAACGAAGCTCAAATCAATATATTGGCGAAATCGTGAACCCCATTAAAACGAACCACACTTCCACGGTCTGCTGTGACAATATCGATTGATGCTTCAAGAAGTATTGATAAATTGATGCAGCTGATTAAGGTAAATTGAGAGCAATTCAGATTGGAAAAGGAGGGAGGCGAGACTCTGTTGCCGGGATTTACAAAATTTGGAAAATTTTGTGGCTGCCAATTACAGGGGTAAACCAGTAATTTCAAGTCCAAGTTTGAGGATAAAATGGTAAACTTTCTAACCTCTTGTCAATGGATATATAATGTCTTCCCAATGAGGTATTATATATCCATCATTTTCTACACGTTAACCTGGAACTCCATGTAAAGGGGTGTAAAGCCAACTTTCAAAATAAACACTAGTAATTAAGAGTTAAAAAGTCTAATCCCCACTTTAGAGCCAATGTAAAGGCAGCCTATATTTTATTTAATAATAATATTTGCTATTATTAATATGTTTTTTTTTTATAAAATATTGATTCTACTTTCCAAAATTAACTTGTTTATAAGACTTTACAGAGATGAAGATCAGCATGTATATACTATAAGTTACTGATGTTATAATATTGCTCCCTTGATGTCTTGGACAGTAACTCAAACATAGTAAACATGTGGCAATAATAATGTATTTTGCATGTTACAAGTTACGTCCATTTTGTCGCTGCCCGTGGCTAATCAACCGGCAAAAGTACAACTTTTCTTAATACATTTTTTCTAAATATTGTATCTGTTTGCATGATTGCGTTGTAATCTTCTTTACGATTTTTTTTTTTTGGAAACTTTCTTTACGAAATTATTATTCGTAAAAGTATGAAAGTATTTGTGAACGACGTTTTAACAAAATCATAATAAAATGTGATTTCAAAATTACCAAAAAACTAGGTAAGGATAGGAATACACCTTGACACCTCTATGGTGCCACCTTCGAAGATTGCAGGAGTCTCCTGAACAATAAATCGTGGAAATTAGCTCTTCAACATGTTTATAGATCAAGCACATAATTTTTAAAACAAATAAAAATAAAAAATGTAAAATTTGATGGGAATGGGATAGATTGGAAACAGTAAGGATGGTTTGCTTCCCTTTTACTTTTTAATGATTAAATCTCATAATTATTTCTTACCACTCTTTCTTACACAAAATCACCTTTTTAGCGTAAGTGCCACTTAATCAATGCATCTTGAGACATCACAGTTATTGCATATGATAAAATGGAGTCATGTTTTTTTGAAATTTCTGAATATTTTAATTATGACGATTTTGTTTTAATATTTTTTAATGTAAATTTATTTATTTGGATAAATTATAATATTATTCTTGATATTTACATTAAATATGTGAATTTCCTACAAATGAAGTTCAATTATATATATTTTCTCCATAGTGTGCGAGAGTTATTTCTTCTTTATTATATATACAGACACAACGACACATGACACACCACCGGTACAATAATACAAAATTTTTCATTAATTTTCCATATAAAAAATGACTGACACAAAACAATAAAATTATATTTTTAGAAACATCCAACATTGAAACTTTTACCTCATTCCAAATATATATAGATAATACGTAAGTAACAGCCTGTTCACAAATATGCATGCTTTATTTGGGGACGAAAAAAGAACTTGCTTATTTAATCTTTTAATCTAACTTTATAATTTAAAATAAACTCAACATCTGATAAGTGATAACTTTCATATATCCTCATTTCTTTTGATCACGCGTTTAGAACGATTTATAAATTTATTTTCCACCGTACTCGACTGAAACCATGAAAAGCCCATAAAAGGTATTAATTTATCTTTTTTAAGTTTAAAATTGGCGTTTATTTATTGGGATTATACTGCCAAATCTAATTAAATAATTTTGTGGGGGGTTTTAGAGCTATGAAGTCACGTGGAATAGTGAGAACAAATTGAATTCAGTGGTCCAATTAGCCCTGATATTTCTTCAACCTAATACCCTCTTTAGAAAAAGCAGCTTGCATTAAGGCAATAATGATGGTGCGAATCATAATATCATGTTATTACTCAAGCTATTAATCATCCAAGAAAGTGGGTTAATTGTCACATTCGCATACGCATGCAACCAAATTAATATTAAAAATAATATTAAATGTCATGTTAAATCCCTAAATTTTGAATTTATATCACATAAAAAAATAATAGATAAGTCTATAACGTTAATAATATATCTCAAGCAGTCTCTCAACATATTTTTTATTAAGAATGTGGTTGGAGAAAATGTCTGTGACTAGTCTTAACAATATACCCTTAAAGGTATAAGACGAAAATATCCGTACCATATCTATACTATTATATATTTCAAAACCATGTTTGACTTTTTGATGTATTTTTGATGATGTGTCATTTTGTTGTTTTTTTTAGGTTTTAAATTAAACAAAAAAAATGTGATTGGTTGATCTTTATTTTATATAATAATTTATTATGAAAATAAATAATAATCAAATAAAATAATTATTTTCTGT
>JBBMKE010356948.1:0-13145 GCA_037834125.1 Lippia alba | reverse complement strand
TATATGTGCATTTAAGGTGGATTTTGGCATGAGAGTTGGTTTTGCTTGGTGTAATGACTTGATCACTTGGTTCCCTTCACCCCCTTTGTTTCTCTTGAGTATATTTTGGTGTTAGGAATTGGTTTTGTGCTTGGTGGTGATGAGAATGTGGTTTTGGAATCCATGTATGCGCCTTTGATTGTCGAATGCGTCGATTAGGCCCTTATATACATTTGTGCTTGAAATCTCGGTGATTTGTTCATGAATTCTTGATCCCCTTCTCCCCCCACTTTTTGATTGAGTAGTATATTATGTTGGCATGTGATTTTGTGTGTTTTGATGCTAAGAAGTTGGATTTAGAACCCCTTTTATGCATGCTGGAATGTCGATTGCGCCGGTTGTGCACGTATATGCGTTTTTGGTTAAATCTTTGGAATGTGGGACTTGAGTTCATCTTTCTTGATGCTATATGATCTCTTATATATTAATGCATGAGTTATTAATCTTTTGGCATTGTTTGGTTTGAGTTTGGAGTGCTTGAGCTTGCTTAGAACTTGTTTTGGCCGTTTTCACCTTATTTAGGCTGTTTTGAGGTCAACGGAGGAATCCACGGCCGTGGATTCTTTGCCTTTGTTTTTCCACGGCTGTGGAAGCTACTGCCTCATTTTGGCCATTTTCCCACGGGCGTGGAAATTTGTGGGCAAATTTCCCACGGGCATGGATCTTGCTCTACTTTCAGTTTAAGTTTGTTTTGCTTCGTTGACACTTTATCCGAACTCCAAATGAGCTGAAATTTTAACCACATAAATCTCTTGAATTCTAGAACAATCTCCAATTTGAATCATCACAATATCTTTTCTGGTTTCTGATGTGACGCCCCGATCTTTCGGTGGCTTAGGTTTAACGTGAATCTTCTTAAGTGCACAATTTAATTAATTTAATTATGTAATTATGTGATTTAAACTTGATATTAATTGAAATTTTTGCCAATATGACTTATTTGATCTAAGTAAATTTGTGACTCAATTGAATAATTTGAACGCGTGAACTATATGCGCATGTGTGTCGTGATCGCGTGCCGATTCCTTGCTTCGTGATTTCTGATTTCGGTAATTTTCGAGCATGTCGTGCATTTATGTGTTATAAGTGAAAATATATGTTCATTGCATCTTCCCGAACCCGTTTAATCATCCGAAATGCAACCGGAATCCAAACATACACATGCAACCTGCCACCATGACCCTATCCAATTGTTATAAGAAACTAATGAATGTTTGAAAGAATGAAAGATATAATCCCGTGTGTTGATCTTCTTTACCCACTTGGGAAAATTGTTATAAAATCTCACTTGGGATTATATCATGCATGTGAATGCCTGTTTACTGCTTTATGTATTATATTATAAGTCCCGCTTTTATACCCACCAGTCTCCTATAGACTGAACCCGGATTTGTTTCAGTTGTTTTGTGCAGGTTTGCCCTTTTGGAGTGCTAGGCGGGAGTCAGTGTTTGTATTGTCTTGTTTAGAGTCTAGTCTTGTTGCACACACACTCATGGTAATTAATGTATCTATTTTTCCCGGCGCATTTTAATTACCGTATTTGAGGCTGTAAAGGCCGTGCCATATTGTATCGAATTGTTGTAGAGCCCGTGGCTCGAATTGTTAAAGTTATGCATTTATGCTTCCACATGTTTGGTTTTAATGAGCTCTGATGCATGTGGTTATATGGTTTAAGGGTTAGTCCCGCCTAGCCTAGCGAGTGTGTGTTGTGTCCCCATTCGCCTTGGCTTCGGATTCGGGCTTAGATTTTTATTTCATGACCGGATTCGGGTGTTGGTGCGGGGGGGATGTGGCATCAAGCGCCGGGCGTTACATCCCTTGAGGGGTATCAGAGCCTAAGGTTGCAAAACCAAGGCTCTCGTGTCGTGTGGGTCTGTCTAGGTCGTTCGACTTAGGGACTCCTTATCAACGTGTGCATTGCATCGTATTTCATCGTAGAATGTCATGAATTGTGGAGCATTACTTGTTATATGTCTTTATGTGACACACCTTGCAATATGAATGTCATGAGCATATGTTAACCCCCATGCATCGATATTGGAATTGAAATTTTTTTGTAGAGTGAAAAAGTTCTGCTAGATTGACAATAAATCTCAAGATGCTAGAAGATTGGTGGTTAGCATGAAGCTGGATTTTGGAAGTGGACGCGGGATTTCCAAGGCCTTTCCCCTAGAAAGGTTATCTTCAAACACTTAAGGTCCTAACAGAAGGCCCCAATCACAAAGAACTCCTCAACTTTACTTCTCTCATGATTCAAAGGGTTGTCAGTAAATGCATCATAGGGCATAATCGTGAGTTGCTAGATGCCAGGAGATGAAGAACCAAGTATGGAAGTATGGAAGCATAGAAGTGTGGAATTTCAAAATTTTCAAATTGTGTTGATGCTTAACGTGGGATACTCGGAAGGCTTCGAATTACGGCATTTCACGGGCCTTCTAGACCTCCAACGGCTACGAAGGATCGAGGAGGAATATACCAAATGATAACAAGCATTTGAAGAACCACCCTCAACTTGTATGTGTAATAACAACAAGAGCAATGGATGAGATCATATGCGAGTGTCAATGCTGCGGTGACAGGTTCCTTGCATTCATAGCACGTGCATCATATATTGCATTGAATTAGTTAAATTTTAATTTATATACCTTATATTTATGATTGTTGTGTTGTTGAGATGATGTGGTGTTTGCTAATGTGAAATGTGTGATATAAGCACTCGACATCCTGACCCAACATGCATTCTTTTAGTGTTTACTTATTGGGGAACTATTTCCGCTTGACACCTTGACCACCACTTCATCAAGTCTTGTCTAACCGAATTAAAAAGAGTAGAGACAATTGCAGGGTAAGGTTGAAATGGAAAGGGCATTGTGGCGCGGAGATTAAGGGTTTAGGATAAGCCTCAAGTTGTTGGGATCGAAGGCAAAAAAGAGAATTAGGAGAAGGTTTGGGAAGTAAAATATAAGGGGTGCTAATTCCAGTTGATCACTTTAGGAGAAAGGGGAGAAATCCATTGGATACCTTCTCTATTAAGGAATACCCAAATCGAGTGGATCAAGAATTTTGAGTATAAAACGATGGATGAGGTTCGGCCTGAGAAGGTTGAATCCTTTTAAGGGGGAGAGCGTGACAAGAGACTAATTAAAAATGCAAGTGGCGTTTAAAGAGGTATCTTAGTAGAAGCCACAAGAGTGTAAATTCACGAAGGCCCGAAGGTCCTAAGGATAGATATGGGAAGGGAGTTGTCGGAAAGAAAAGTTTGAGTTGGAATGATCAAGATCGTGTGGTAAAGTCGGTTGGAGGACAATGGAGTGTTGTTGTTGTTGTAGAAGTTGTTGTAATGGATTTGAAACGTTTCGGATCGTGTGATGAAGTGGTTATAAGAGAATTCCATGGGGACCATTGGGGCATTGGCATTGAAGAAGGTTATTTTGAAATGAGATTAGAGACGCAATCATCGGGTCGCAGTTGATCATCTTTCCAAGGAAGCCTAATAAAAGGAATCAGAGTTTGTGAATTTTGGATCGAGTGTAGCGTCATTTGATCCTATCAAAACTCGCAGGTTGGCTAGAGATTGACAGGATTGTGAAAATGGGTAGGAGTACTAGTGTTGGACCGTCGACCAATTTGTTTTGCTAAGGAAGTTGTCCCAAGGGTGAAGATGATTGATATAAGTCGATTGGAGCACAAGAGTTGGACCATTGTCGACTATTCGGCTAAGAGTAATTAAATACATTATGAGTGTCTGTACACAAGTCTTAGACCCTTGGGACCCTCAGGTACAGTAATTAAAATGCGCTAAGAATTAAATACAGAAATTAAATATGAGTGTGTGTACACAAGTGTTAGACCTAAAATAAGACTCGACACGACACGAACTCCCACCTAGCACTCCAAAAAGGAAACTTGCACAACACAACTGAAATAAATCCGGGTTCAATCTATAGGAGACTGGTGGGTACAAAAACGGGGGTATAATATATAATACGACATAATTTAAATCACATTCATTCAAGCTGTGATCCCAAAAGAGGTTTTCGAGAGATTTCCCAAGTGGGCAAGAAACCAAATCAACTAATGGGATTATAACGATCAATTCAATACATAAATGTTCAATAGGCCATAAGTAAGCCCTGCGTCAGGCTTTAATCCCCTTCTTCCACCTCGTGTGATCATAAATCATAATCATAATTCATAAATCATGGTTCATAATCAGTAATGTTCATGCATTCAATATTTCGTGCTGAATCATAATCATAATCATCATCCGTTTGGGCCATCCGTGTCCCGGCCTTCCCGCACGGTCCTCCTTCTCTAGGTGATGGTCGGGTGATCAGCTCGAACCATCCAATCATAGTCTAAAGGGGTTACATTAATTCCCCTGTGGCGCTCAACTCCCATTCCCCACCAAACCTCGTATCACCGCAATAGGTGGGACTAGTATGCAAGGGTCACCGTCAGCCCGATGCTTTCCCGGATCACCAAACACACTAAGTCCCAGGGCCCCCAATATTCATAATGTCTACATGCATACAATCCGCAAAAACATAGGGTAGGATTTTATAAATAAAAGGGCTTTACGTTGACAATCATTTACTCGATTCAAAAGACTCGATATATGTCTATAAGAGTTTTGGTTTAAAACTTTACACATTGGAGATTATATATCGGGTCACATAACTAGTTTAAGAGAAACCCACCTTCAAAGTTTAAAATAAAAGAAGCAAGCTTCCAAAACGGTCTTGTCTCCACGGGACCCGAATTTGTGCAAGAAAAGTGCGTGAGACTCAAAATGACCACAATTGACGCTCGGCAATGCAATGGATATGGCATGAGATACATAAACAATAATATCATGTCATGAGAATATTCATGTGCACAATAAATGTCCATAGGGGTTCATAATCAATCATATCATTCATAAATCATAAGTTCGAATCCAATCATGTTCATATTTTTCATAATTCAATCTATATCAATGCATAATTCATAACAATTCAATGTATAATTCAATAATAATGCTCATAATACATAATCCAATAAGTTCACAAGTCATAGGTGTCATAAGAAATAGCAATTTGGGTTCACGAATCATCACACCACACATTTACTCGTAATATTTCACGTTCGGTTATATATAAGCATATAACTTCATAATCTCCAAAAAATGGATCATAAATCCCACATAATTAACAAATCATACTCATATATAAGCTAAGGACACCTTAGGATCATGATAGGGTTGGGAAAGACCCATATAACCGAAGAGAAACATGAAAACAACGCACGAAAACGGTTAGCGCCTACTGGAGCAAACCAACGGCCGTTGGTTTCTCTCCCTCAAATTCCAACAGTCGTTGGTTTGAGGCAGTAGCTTCCAAGTGTTTGCCTCAAACCAACGGCCATTGGTTTCCAAGGCCAAGATTCCAACGGCCGTTGGAAACCCTTTTCGGCCAAAAATGCATTTTTCACACTCAATTCGGCCAAAACAAGTTTCCAACAAGCCAGGACACTGCAAACTCAAACCAAACACAATCTAAATCCAAAAACTCATACATTATCATATCAGAACTTTCAAGGGATGAGAACCACCTTCATACACCAAGAATTCATCCAAGAAGGGCAATTAGGTTCAAATGGAGCATATAGGCATTCACGGGTGCACATTGGTTCAATTAATCATATTCTTGACCTCAAAACACACATACATACTTCATACTACAACATAGCATGCATATAAGAAAGGTGGGGTGAAGGGGACATAGGATTCAAGGGCATAAACCATGCTAAAGCACTTAAGCATTCTAGAAATCATCTCTTGGGCACATACCTTGCACATTTGAGCATCTAAACAAGTAATCTTGCTTTCCCTTCCAAACCCAACATGCACATAAATTCCTAAACCTCCCTTAACCAACCCCAAGCATGGAATTCACATATAAACCCAAGACATGCCTTAAGAATCATCATATATGCACATAGGTTCAAGGATATCGAAAGAAGCACAAGAATTCCCCAATTTCAAGCAAACCCATCAAGAGCATTCAAGGCATATTCTCCCACATCCAATTACCAAGTGAGGTAAGTCCATATAAGCACATATATGCAATAAGGAACATCAAAGAGACAAGAAAAACCCATCCATAGTCATAGATATGTAAGAACACAATAATCCCCAAAAATCCGTAATTTCTCCCAAATTCAATCATGCTCAAAATCATGGAGAATGCTAGGAATATTTACCATATAATATGTACAAGAACATGAGGATTCCAAATATGTGCTTACCTTCAAGAGATATGCAAGAATGATGGAGTTCTTGAGCTTCCAAGTTGCTCTAATGGAGGTTGGGGCTTCCTTTTTCTTTTCTCTTTTCTCTTTTCTCTTTTCTTGAAGAAGAAGATGAGATATTTTTGGGGAAAAAGGGGGAGTGGATCGGTGGGTAGCTGATAGGGAGGGTAGAGAGAGTGATTCATGTGGGGCTAGGGTCAATAGTAGGGTAGTAGGTGTGTGTATAGGTACGTGGGCCTTTTTGGTTCAATTGTTGTATTTTAGTGCACAAGGGCCTCGTTTAGGTCGTATTTCGGAGGTCTTAGAAATTTTATAAAAATTAGAGGATGGTCCTATCGAATCCAAATTGCTGATATGAACTCAATGGAGGTGACGGAATTCGTATACGAATTCCCTAGCTCAAGATATGCATGTCGGACCAAAAGGTACGCTAGTTGCTCGTTAGCCTCCATTTTGGTCAAGTAAATGAAATGCAATGCAATAACACATCATGCAAGACCAAAAGCATGAAACGAGCACATTCACAAGTCAATAACACATAATTCTTGAACACAATCAAGTTTCACGAAAAACAGAAAATGAATCACGTATGCACGAAGGGCAATTAATTCACGTAAGAACATGAAGTTCAAATATTCAAATAAGTTCAAATATTCAGTTAATTCCAAATAATTCACATTAAGACATTTAAATAAACAAAATTTAAATATAAAACCCATTTATAAATAATTAAATCGTGCACGTTGGTAAACACATATGTCATTCCTGTACGGCCTAAAAGTCGGGATGTTTCAACCTTCCCCCCTTAAAAAGAATCCATCCTCGGATTCTGTTGCTCGACCGAAGACAACTCATCAAAATAATTTTCCATTCCTCTTCCTCGATTCCCACTTAGTCTTTTCCACTCTACACTTCTCCATGGGACTAACTAAAGAAGTTTGCCGATTTCCCTCTCTTGAATTCCCATCCTAAAAATCCTAGTCGGCACTTAATCGATGATGTGGTTCAACATATCTTATAACTCTTGAATTTCTTCAATCCAAATCTTAGCCGACATCCAAATCGAAGATGAGGTTGGACTTAGCCATTATTAATCTCCACTTCTTGCCGAGCAGGAACCTTAGACTCACCTCAAAATACCTTCAAAATTTGGGACAAATAAATGGCGTTATGAATCCTCGATCCTTTCCGAAGGTCAATAGCAGGCAATAGGCCATTCTCAAGTGATAGGCCATTCCAATTTGATGTTGCTTGAATCCGCCTAAACGATCTTGAACACCAAAAGTTCAACTCCCTCTTTCGATCATTCCTCGCAAATTCTTTTCCTTTCTCGGAAGCATTTTTAAGAACACCTTATGCTTCACTCTCTTCGCAAAATCTCATTTAACCCAATGTCAACCCTTTCAAGTTGGGTAACATCGGACCTTCACTTGTATCCACAAAGCTTGTACGATGACATCTTGATTGAAACTTGAATTCCAAATCCGCTCGAAACACTTGCTCAAAACCTTGACTTAATCCTTGGATCCCGATCCAAAACTATACTAACCTAAAACTCCAAGAAATCCACAATCCAACAATCCCATCATCACATGTCTTATCTAACTTCTATGCCTTGTCGATCATCCATTACAATCCTTGATAATTTAACCCATCCAGAAAGTTTTATTACTCTTCTTGTCGAGAAAACCAATACTCCCCATGATGAATGAAACATAATCAAATCGATTGATATGAAGTCTTGGAAAAATAGTTAAGATCCCCAAGGATGATTCGACCCCAATTACTAACTTTCTATCCGGTGGCAAAGAATCTAAAAATTTTTCTTCCGAAATGACATTAAAGTTTTCGTTAACCACGGCTACTTCTTGACTTAGTTTGATTCTTGGAATAAATTTTGTCGTGGAGAAATAACCCGATAACTCCACCTTTTGCTACTTATGAGTCTCAATAAAACAAACTGGCGCCCAATTGATCCACCATCTCTTCTTCCCTCAACAACTTGTAAGCTTCGAAATTAGACGAAAAGTCACCAACTTGATCCAATACTCACAAGCTCCTATTCCCTTAGTCGAATTTCCTTAGCCAAATAGCCAACAACGGTCCATTGATTTCACACCAACCCATTCCAACAATCCTCTCCATCCTTACGACAAACTCCCTTAGCAAAATAATTGGCGATGATCCGACACTTGTGCTCCGGCCCATTCTCACAATTCTCTTCGACTCCACAATCCAAAAACCTCTGAGAATTCCCCATCAGCAACTTCTCCACACAATCTCGTTCATCCCAAATCTTCTCAAGTTTTCCCCCGGGCGGGGAAATTCTCCCAAGTAACAAGAACCAACAAAGTAAAACAAGCAAGCACCTAGGAGCACGTAGGAGTATATAATTCACATTATATAAAAGGAAAAGTGCACAAATAATTGCTCGAATTAAATAGTGCATGTATGCTCGTGATATGAATGCATTGGTACCTCATACCACGGTGTTGGAGTCCATTCCCATATTATGCTCCTTGCTCTCAAGAGCACGAATGCATGCTTAATTTCTCGATCTTTGAGTCGTGGCTTGAAATTCTAGTCGTTTGCAAGGACAAGCATCTGCTACATGGTCCTTCTTTCTGCAAATGAGGCATAAACCCAATCTTCTTCGACAATTGTTGTAGGTATGAGTCGGTCCCCTACAATGAGAGCATGGTGGTTTATCTCGATGATCCACGATTAAAGTCGATGGTGTTTGAGAATTCGGTTTTCCATTTCTATGCTTCTCGAATGGACCCTTTGCTGGTAGAGTAGCTTGTTCCATGGACCTCTTCTCTGAGCTCGATCCTTGGCCCTCAAGTGGTTTAGCAATCAGATCCTTCTTCTTGAATTCTTCCTCTTGCTCCAAAGCCCATTGCACTGTGTTCGCAAATGAAATGTAATTATGCCCTGCTTGTCCGTGTCTCAACTCTTGTCTCAATCCCGCATTAAATTTTCGAGCCTTCTTCTTCTCATTTTGGGTAATGTGAGGTGTGTACTTCCCGGCCTGATTAAAGATAGCTAAATATTGTGCCACGGTCCGATCCCCTTGTTTCAACTCTATAAACTCTTGCTCCTTGCGTTCTCTCACGACCTCGGGTACGAAAGATTCCCAAAATTTCCTTTTAAACACCTCCCAAGTAATCTCTTCCTCGTCGTCTTCCAAATTTTTCTTTGTTCTCTCCCACCAATCATAAGCATCACCATCCAATTGGAAAAATGGTGAATCGAACTTTCTCTTTTGCAGTAAATTATCGAACACCAAAAATCCTTTCAATTCTAGTCATCCATCCTTTCGAAATGGCATCATCCATAGACCCAGAAAATCGAGGGGGATTGTAGCTAAGGAATACCCCATGAGGATCTCGATGATCTTGTTGAAGCGGTTCATCCGGTTGTTGTGGTGGTGGTGGTGGTGCTTGAGCTCATCATTGTTCCACGAAATTATAAAAAGCATCCATGAAGTTTCCATATTCATCGGAGGCGGTTGTTCTTGTTGTTCTTGATATATAGGGATACGATCACGTCGGTGGCGACGTTACAAAGACGTATCATGATTCCTCCTCGGAGGCATCCTATCAATTGAAACACTAAATATGCATGGTTTCTTTAGTTCAATGCATGGAGTGAAATTAGTTCAATTAAGTCGAGAATTAAAGCATACAAGCACATAAGCACATAAGAGATGCAAAAATGTAATCACATTGACAATTAGTTCATATGCCGAACGACCTAACTCGACTCAATACGACACTAGAGCCGGGATTTGCAACCCAAAGCTCTTATACCACTTAAGGATGTATTGCCCGGTGCGTGACGTCACATTCCCCACACCAAGACCCAGACCCGGACATGAAATTGAAGTCCAAGCATGAATCCGCATCAAGGCGAAAGGGGACACAATACACACTCTAGGCTAGGCGGGCGTAACCCTTAAACCACATCACCACATGCATCAGAGCACACTCAAAAAAGCGGAAGCATAAACGTGCAGTACATATCAAATCGAGCCACGACTCTACAACGATTCAATACATACAACACGGCCTTCACAGCCTCAGGTACAGTAATTAAAATGTGCCAAGAATTAAATACAGAAATTAAATATGAGTGTGTGTACACAAGTGTTAGACCTAAAACAAGAATCGACAACACACGAACTCCCGCCTAGCACTACAGAAAGGAAACATGCAGAACACAACTGAAACAAATCTGGGTTCAGTCTATAGGAGACTGGTGGGTACAAAAACGGGGGTATAATATATAATACGACATAATTTAAATCACATTCATGCAAGCTATAATCCTAAAAGAGGTTTTTGAGAGATGTCCCAAGTGGGCAAGAAACCAAATCAACTAATGGGATTATAACGATCAATTCAATACATAAGTGTTCAATAGGTCATAAGTGAGCCCGGCGTAAGGCTTCAATCTCCTTCCTCCACCTCGTGTGATCATAAATCATAATCATAATTCATAAATCATGGTTCATAATTAGTAATGTTCATGCATTCAATCTTATGTAATGTCCATAGGGGTTCATAATCAATCATATCATTCATAAATCACACGTTCGAATCCAATCATGTTCATATTTTTCATAATTCAATCCATATCAATGCATAATTCATAATAATTCAATGCATAATTCAATAACAATGCTCATAATACATAATCCAATAAGTTCACAAGTCATAGGTGTCATAAGAAATAGCAATTAGGGTTCACGAATCATCACACCACGCATGTACTAGTCATATTGCACGTTCGGTTACTTATAAACATATAACTTCATAATCTCCACAAAATGGATCATAAATCCTGCATAATTAACAAATCATACTCATATATAAGCTAAGTACACATTGGGATCATGATAGGGGTGGGAATGACCCATACAATCAAAGAGAAGCACGAAAACAACGCATGAAAACGGCCAGCGCCTACTGGAACAAACCAACGACAGTTGGTTTCTCTCCCTCAAATTCCACAGGTCATTGGTTTGAGGCAGTAGCTTCCTACTGTTTGCCTCAACCCAACGGCCATTGGTTTCCAAGGCCAAGATTCCAACGGCCGTTGGAAACCCTTTTCGGCCAAAAATGCATTATTCACATTCAATTCGGCCAAAATAAGTTTCCAACAAGCCAAGACAGTGCAAAATCAAACTAAACACAATCATAAAGCCATAACCTCATACATTATCATATCAAAACATTCAAGGGACGAGAACCACCTTCATACACTAAGAATTCATCCAAGAAGGGCAATTAGGTTCAAATGGAGCATATAGGCATTCACGGGTGCACATTGGTTCAATTAATCATATTATTGACCTCAAAACACACATACATACTTCATAATACAACATATCATGCATATAAGAAAGGTGGGGTGAAGGGGACGTAGGATTCAAGGGCATAAATCAAGCTAAAGCACTCAAGCATGCTAGAAATCATCTCTTGGGCACATACCTTGCACATTTGAGCATCTAAACAAGTAATCATGCTTTCCCTTCCGAACCCAACATGCACATAAATTCCTAAACCTCCTTTAACTAACCCCAAGCATGGAATTCACATATAAACCCAAGACATGCCTTAATAATCATCATATATGCACGTAGGTTCAAGGATATCCAAAGAAGCGCAAGAATTCCCCAATTTCAAGCAAACCCATCAAGAGCGTTCAAGGCATATTCTCCCACATCCAATTACCAAGTGAGGCAAGTCCATATAAGCACATATATGCAACAAGGAACATCAAAGAGACAAGAAAAAACCATCTATAGTCATAGATATGTAAGAACACGATAATCCCCAAAAATCCCTAATTTCTCCCAAATTCAATCATGCTCAAAATCATGGAGAATGCTAGGAATATTTACCATATAATATGCACAAGAACATGAGGATTCCAAATATGTGCTTACCTTCAAGAGATATGCAAGAATGATGGAGTTCTTGAGCTTCCAAAGTGCTCTAATGGAGGTTGGGGCTTCCTTTCTTCCTTCTCTTTTCTTTAAGAAGAAGATGAGATATTTTTGGGGAAAAAGGGGGAGTGGATCAGTGGGTAGCTGATAGGGAGGGGAGAGAGAGTGACTCATGTGGGGCTAGGATCAATAGTAGGGTAGTCGGTGTGTGTATAGGTACGTGGGGCCTTTTTGGTTCAGTTGTTGAATTTTAGTGCACAAGAGGCTCGTTTCAGTCATATTTTGGAGGTCTTAGAAATTTTATAAAAATAAGAAGATGGTCCAATCGAATCTAAATTTCCGATTTGAACTCAATGGAGGTGACGAAATTCGAATACGAATTCCCTAGCTCAAGATATACATGTCGGACCAAAAGGTGCGCTAATTGCTCGTTAGCCTCTATTTTGGTCACGTAAATGAAATGCAATGCAATAACACATCATGCAAGACCAAAAGCATGAAGCGAGCACATTCAAAAGTCGATAACACATAATTCTCGAACACAGTCAAGTTTCACGAAAAACAGAAAACGAATCACGTACGCACGAAGGGCAATTAATTCACTTAAGAACATGACATTCAAATATTTAAATAAGTGCAAATATTCAATTAATTCCAAATAATTCACATTAAAACATTTAAATAAACAAAATTTAAATATAAAATGCATTTATAAATAATTAAATCGCGCACGTTGGTAAACACATATGTCATACCTGTATGGCCTAAAAGTCGGGATGTTACAAATCATGGGTGTCCTATCCTATGTGTGAAAATGGGAGCCACTCCATTTCACAAGTTCTAACATTCATGCCACATAAAC
>JBBMKE010356731.1:0-13151 GCA_037834125.1 Lippia alba | reverse complement strand
ACAACCGTCTCAACGGCCTTTAAACACAGAAATTAATGTTTCTTTTTATCAGAATCCAGGTTCTCAGCAGTATAAAAAGCTCCTCAATCCCTGGATTCTCACAGCAAACAAACATCCAGCCTTTTCCACTCCCAACAGCACAAAAACCCCGTCAGAACTAGTTGAAAGTTAAGCACATGGCTTCTTCCAGGTTCTTCACGATCTTGTTCGTTCTGGCAGTTGCACTATCAGTTCCAGGCCTGGAAAGGGTTTCAGGAGCTGGAAATCGCCGTCTCCTTCAGGCTCCAAATTTGCCTGGATTGCCAAACATGCCAGTGTTTCCTGACCCGTCGCCAATATTTCCACCTGGTTTTGGATCTTCGAATCCTGATCCTTCTGGCACTCCATCAATATTCCCTCCACTCCCTGGAACCGGGGGCGGGGCATCGCCCACTAACCCGTTCGCGGGTTTCTTGCCGCCTCCACAACCACTAGCTTCAGCTAACCCTTGAAGAAGTTGACAGGATTCAGGCAGAAATGTGTGTGTTCTTACTTCTTAGGTTGATAGATGCCTGTTTGTATGTGTGTGTTGTATTAGCTTGGAAAGTATGCAGTCCTTAATTCCTGGATTTCAGTGGAATCGTGGCCTGATCATGATTCAGTCTTTCAGTGTTTGTTTCCAGGATTTTATTTATGGTTGACACTGTGAGTGTGATGTTAATCGATATATGTTGTATCCTATTAATTATCCTAATAAAGGATTGATGGTTTGTTATTTGATCTTAAATATTAAGTATACAATCTATCTGTTTCAGTTTCAGGTTTAGCCGATTAGTTTTTGTTTGATTCAAAGAATTTTTACTAGTAAAAACATATTCAGAAAATTAAAATAAATAAATAAATTAAATAGAAAGATTAAGAAATCATTTTTATGATATTTTATTTTCTTCTTGTTATTGAATATATTATATATATTTCCTTTGTTTTTCTATTATATTTGTATTAATTCGCGTACATGCAATGCAGTTTAGCTTTAGTCATTAGTGAAGGAAATGAAATGTTGGACAAATTCCTTACCATCGATGCTGCAGTAATACAAATATAGGAATACAGATACGATACAATATGAATATGATGATACGGATTTTTTTTTAATTTTTTTACGTAAAAAGTGTCGAACACAAAATCAGACACAACACATCATAAAAAATAATATTTTTAAAAATGTTCGTATATTATAACTTACCACCTCTAATGCATCGAC
This sequence comes from Lippia alba, assembly GCA_037834125.1. Classification (NCBI taxonomy): domain Eukaryota; kingdom Viridiplantae; phylum Streptophyta; class Magnoliopsida; order Lamiales; family Verbenaceae; genus Lippia; species Lippia alba. The sequence continues at coordinate 11,908 of JBBMKE010356731.1, read as the reverse complement.
ACTTCTAAAAATATCACTTTGCCGTGTCGTGTCATGTCGGACACGCGCGTCGGACACGACACCGTGTTCGACACTCCTCACGTGGGAAATTCAAAAAAATTCTATGTCGTTGTATCCATGTCGTGTTGTGTCCGTGTCGCCGTATCCGTGTCCATGCATCATAGCTTACCACAAATCACTTTCAATCCTCTCACCGTTTTCAATAATTTGCAAAATTGCTCACACCCAGTTTGATCCACTGTAGACTAATATATATTTAACAAAGTATTTCTATATTTTTATGTAATATATTCGTATTATAAACCCATGGCATAATATAACTGTTATTTTCACACTAAATTATTTTAGTCTTTTTTATTATATATTTACTTACATATATAAGTTGGTGATTTAAGTTTTAACGTATATTCAAGTCACTGATTTTAGTAAAAATGAACCAATATTTAATTATGTTTGAGATAAAATAATGTCATTTAATAGTAAACTTAAAATAACATTACACATACTTACCTTTTTTTTTTCTAAAATTAGCTTGGGGCGCCATTAAAAGTGAATAAAATAAGAAATAAAACATGTACCTATATTAGGAGATATTCGGTCTGATAGTAGAATTTCTCGAATATGTCATTTTTATAAGAAGCTGACTACCACTTTTTTTTTAATTAATAATCTAATTAATTTACCAATTCAATCACCAATTCTATGCTCGTGACTCAGTTAAAAACCAATCGAATCATTGTTTCTATATTCAATCTCCATTTACAAACTAATCAAATCATTTAAGACATTATCTATGCTCAATCTCCCTTTTAAGGATCAGTTTTACCCACACTTACATGCTATACATACATATATACACACACACAAAGGTAGACAAAGAAAAAGGAGAAACTTCAAACAGCCCCATCATCAACTTGTAATTCCATTCTTTTCCACGCCATTCCTCAATTACACAGCACAAACAATTGTCAGACACCCTCTTAAACAAACAAACTACATATAAACTATACAATACATAAAAGATTTATATAATCTCATGAAGATCAGCACAGCCTAATAATTAAGCCTCTCCCTCCTTCACAATCATTTCCACCATTGATGCACTGCAATCCCTTCATCCCTCACTTTCCCATACAATGCCAGACATTGCCAATACGCCCTTTTGCTGCCACGGTCCTCTTCGCCGTCCTCCCATTGATTCTTGCACTCGAGAAACAGCTCGTCCACAAGGCATAGTGACTTGTCCTTGAGCATTTCCTCCACCACCTGTGCCTCTGCTTTCATCACGACATAGTCTTCGAGCTTCACGTTCTTTGTCAGCCACGACGATAGGCTCGTTTCTTGTGAGGAGGAACCATCAATGTTGGCCTCCGTGTTGTAAACCTCAAATTCGTGATTCCTCATTGGGTAGTTGTTGGAAAACCAGTCCAGAGCACCCGAGTCGTCTGATATGAAAACCCTCCTCGGATAGTGATCCAAAGAATCCTTCATGAGATCAGGAAGGAACTTGATTTTCCGTGATGTAAAGCTCGGTTTTTTCTCCAATGGCGGGGGCTCCAGATAGACTTCCTCCAAGCCCTCCAATGCAGCTTTCTTCGCCTCCGATCTGGCACCACACAGAACTTCATCCGCAGCAGAATTCAACGACGACGACGATGATGCCCCTGTCTTCCTCATTGCCACCATGATGTTTTCAAATCTCCTAAGGTACACAATCTTGTAACTCGTCAGCAAGCTCAGCCCATTCGAATCGTCGCGCCCCATTTGCGAGATAATCAACCCGTTCTCTTTAAGCATACCATCAATCAACTGAGCACCATGAAAACTCGTCGCAAACACAAAATCAAACACCTGGTGGCCATTAGCATTACCCTTGTCATCCCCTACAGTGAGCAAATCAATACCAGCACTTCTCAAATACTCCGAATTCTCCTCGACGCCGCCGGTGTCAGCGTCAAGGACGAAACCCTTGTGGCCTTTCTTGATCAGGCCTTCATCCACCAAATCCCGGAGGAGCAGGGGCAAAATCCGGAACCCCTTCGCCGAATCCCCGCCGTTCTCGTAGGGGGAAGAAACTGTAGAAGCTTCCAGAATGGAACAAAGCGAAGGCACAGCGAGAAGAAACACCACAAAAAACAGAGATCTCGACATCACACGAAGAAGCCGCGAATCGGGGACGTTGATCACCAAAAGGGTATCGAAATTCAACCCGATTTCAACACCATTCACATCGTACCCGCCCTTTCTGGGCCGACGAACCACTTTATCCATCTTTTCACCAAGCATATTCGATCAGAGACGAAGAGAACACACCAAATTTTCACGGAAATCAATCGCGAAAGAGAGAGAGAGAGAGAGAGAGAAATTCAGAAAACAACAACAAAGAAAAAGAAAAACACAAACGGAACTTCAAATGCCGGAATTCAAATTTCAAACAAGCGTGGAAACGTTGAGGAACAGAGGCAATCAATCAATCCCTAGCGCGTGCAGAACCTGGCGGCGGTGTGATTCCCGCCGACGATCACAATGCGGCCGGTCCTGACCGAAACCCAGAGGAGCGACAACAACTGCCTGATCCTAGCAATCTCCATGTTTACTGATGTTCTTCGTCAGCTTGAAATCAAAAGGGTGTGTTTTCCTGTTTGGTTTCATATGAGATTGGGAAAACGCTGTTTTGGCGTTTGAAATCTCAAACCAAAACCAAACAGGAAAACGGGAAAGATTGTGATGATGGCGGAGGAGGAGAAAGGGAATTATTATATCGAAGATGATGATGGTGAAATCAGAGGAATGCTTGTGATTGGATTGGTTGAAGTTGTTGTTGTTGCGAGAGGCATTGGTTATATTACTGGGGAGGGATGGGATTTCGAACGAGCCTACGCTTTTCATGCGTTTGTTTCAACTGTTTTGGGAGTTGGTGCTTCTGTTCTAATCCTTCCATTTTTTATTGGTTAACAATAATCCTCCTAAAATGCTTCAACTGTTGAATATGTTGGTAAATTTCTAGATTAGACCCAACTATTCAAATATTACCCCTATTGTGATTGATTACTTTGTTTAATTAATTAATAGGTTACTTTTTTAATTTTTTATTAAATGAATGATAAATATAAAACATTCACTCTTATTTCATCATATTAGAATTACTCTAATATTTGATTCTTTTTTTAATTTTAAAAAAAAATTCCCGAAAACATACGGGACCAGGGTCCCTTTTTCAGGACGCAATCCCCGTGATCTTATAAATCTACGCAAAAAAGTTTACAATGGGAATTAGACCTTAAGGCTGCGTTTACTTTGCTTCTAGAGGATGGTTGGGACTAATAATCCATCAATTACTAGTTTTTACCTTGATAGTTGAAATTTTCCCCCTTTACGTGGAGCTCCCAGTTAAACCTTGGAATTGATGAACTACATATCTCTTCCCAATAGGATATATTATATATCAATTGACAAGAGATTAAATAAAAGTACCCTTTTGCCCTTACTTTTAGATTTTATGCACTAAAACCAAGAAGAGTAAAAAGTGATTTTAGGTTAAAAAGTGATGGATATTTTGGTAAAAAGATACTTTAACTGATGGAATAAAATCAAGACAAGTAAAAAGTAGACCAAAATGAGATAAGCCAAAACTTTAAAGTAAAAAGACTCTTAGTCATGGTTTGGATAAATAGTCCGTTTCTTAATCAAGGGGTAACCTATTTCCATCAATTTCCCTACTTTCAAAGTAAACACAGCATGAGTAAGCATACAAACCGAGCCCACTAACAGGTTGGACCGGAATCCTAACCAATAATATTGGGCCCAAATCTAAGTTGGGCCGGAAGCCCAAAGAAAATAAAAAATACAAAAATGCGGTCACGAACGAAGCCCAAAGGCATATAACTTTAGAAAAAATAGTTATATAATTTTAATTTTAGACCAATATATAGTTTAGTGATAAATATATGTATATGTAACACTAAATAGGTTGTGGATTTGAGTCTTATTGAGATGTGTGCACATTTAATGAGATATTTATATTAATTGGGTTTATTCTCTTGCCTCTCTTCAATTTTTTTCCTTTTTTATATATATTTAATATCTTTTTCCATCATTTTTTTAATATTTTTTAATTTTATTTCCTTATATTTCAAAATTTTTAAATGATATAAAATTATCTTATACTATTTTTCATAATTTATTATAATTTAATAATTGTATTAAAAATATTGTAGTATATATATTAGCATAAAAATTCATTTTAATATAGGTTAATTTTAGACACTCTCTTATCATGTGATTTTTGGTGTGCTTTGTCCGTAATTTTTGTATTATTATCTTGCTAATATTTGAAAAATATCAGACTTAACCTTTTTTAACCTAACATATTTGTCCAAAGCAAATTTCAGATGTTTCAACATTACATGTTGATGCAATGTGAAATTGATCCTCCATAGCATGAAGGAGGGATGTATGATCTGATTAGCAGAAGGGAGCAAGGTTGCCTTCCAGCTTTTGGGCTTGAGAAAAGATGGGCCGAGCCCACACCTATATCCAGATCAGAGGGATGCTAAGTTGTTGGGAATGATAATCCTTATCTTGATGAATGATAATGTTTATTTATCTTAATAAGTGTTAATCTTTTTTCGTGTCTACATGACGATATGAAAACACACATAACTTTTAAAATGGTATTTCTAGAAAACACACATAACTTTTAAAATGGTATTTTTGGAGAAGTTATTTTTCTAGGATCTCCTTTGTAATCTTTCAATCATTGATAATAATAAAATTTTCTTTTCACTGTTTGTTATCAAGTCCCCCGTTATTTTAATTTAAATTCATAAATATAGTGTTGCCGTATTTTTTACGCGCATCACATGTCAAATTGAAAATATCGATGCAAAGAACACAACAGTAGTTCCAAAACTAAAATCCAATAACTGATAATGGATAAATCATTGGTCAATGATAATGCACAACGAGCGAAGCTTTATAAAAAACAGAAATCATTGGTCAATGATAATGCACGACGAGCGAAGCTTTATAATGGTTTTTGGCTGCCACTAGGGTCGATTAGGATATGAATTTTGTTTGTCTTGGAAAGACAAACACAATGCCGATAATCTTGAAACTTAGATTACTGTGATTTAAAAAAATAAAAAATAATAATAATAATAAGGATCAAATTTTGTTGAAAGAGATTTTAAGCATGACATATTTAGAAGGTTATAAGTAATTGCACTAATTTAAAATTTAGAGAACGCATTAAAAGTCTGAAAAATTATGAAAAAATCCCCAATTGTTAACTCAATTTTTAGTTCACTCCCCAGGTCGAAAATTTTTTGAGTTCACTCCCCAAATGAGTTTTAAATTTTGACTTTACTCCCCAATCTGAGCAGCAAATATGCAATATCACAGTTTAAATATGCGATTCCAGTATTTTGATATCTATATCGTGATATTGTGTATTTGCTGCCCAGATTCGGGCGTAAAGTCAAAATTTGAAACTCATCTGGGGAATGAAGTCAAAAAAATTTGACCTGTAGAGCAAACTAAAATTTTTTCAAATCATAGTGAGTTTTATAAAAATGCACCTTAAAAGTCAAAGTAGTTGGGAATGTGACAAATTAGCCCATTAATATATTTAAAGAGCAGTAGGGAATGTCACAAATTAGCCCATTAATATTGATAAGGGAGAAATCGGGACTCCCGCATGGTCCACTCAGCACACGCCACGTGGTCGCTGATGTGGACAAATGGACGCTCCTATATTTCGACCCCCAGCCTGAGTTTGTCATCGACCCACCCCTTGGAGGAATCTGCCGACTTTATACCCCGCGCGATTGGCAGTCGCGACCCAAGCCCCACACTCGACCGAGATGGGTGGTCGAAACCGACCCGTGGTCTTCCGTACGCGAGCATTAAATGCAGATTCCCTCCGCCACCACCCGCATTAAATACGACCTCCCAAGGACACTGTTACAGCGTGGCTGCAGAGAAGGTACAACGCTTTTCGCCAAAAAGCACTATTTCAGTCACCATCTCAGCCCGTCTTTAGCAGACCGAGATCCACACTTATTGGGAGGTGTCCTCGCACACAGTCATCGCCTATATAAGTCATCTCTCCCAAAGATGGGGGTAAGCTTTCGACACTAAGTTTTTCTACGCACATTGAACTCTTTCATACACTCTTGCATTCCTGATCCAGAACGAGTCCCTGACTTGAGCGTCGGAGTGCCAAAAAGGGGTTAGACCCGTGGCGGTCCTTGGGGTGGTCCGGTAGGCCCAGAGAACACCGTCAAGTTCTTTTACCCAGGCACCCTTTTTAGCTTCCAGACGCTTTTGCAAGTTTTGAATGATTATGTGGTTGGTTACTTCGACCTGGCCGTTCGCCTGGGGATGACCCACAGAAGCAATGATCCCTGTGGAGTTACTGCATCAAACAACCCGCGTCGCTAACTACCAACTGACCAGAAATACAGAGGATCGTGCCTACGAGCTGGACGTGGTCGAAGAACTCCGATAGAAAGGATATCAACGCCAGCAACAGTACAAGGCAGCGGTCGCCAGAAGCTATAACAAAGGGGTCCGACCCAGAGCTTTCCAGATAGGCGACCTGGTACTTAGGAAGGTCGAATTCACCAAGCACGTGGGTAAACTACAACCCAACTGGGAAGGTCCTTACCGCGTGACCGAGATAGGTTGCAACAAAGCCTACCACTTGGAAGACATGGAAGGCAACCCTATCCCCAGATCCTGGAATGCACACAACTTGAAGAAATTCTATATTTGAGTTGCATCCCCCCCTTTGTAAATCTTCATGCTTATATGCACCATTTCAGAAATGGAATAGGTCCCCAGTCAATCTGGAACCCTTTTGCCTTAATTAAGGTTAAAACCTTTTAAGGGCGCTCAGGTCAATCCGGGCTCGCCTACCGATTCAGTCAATTCGAACCAGCTCTCAGGAGTTCTAAGTGTCATCACACTTATTAACTTAAGAATTCCGATTAATTATGTGGAGGATCTCATTAAAAGATTTTAAGTGTCAAAACACTTATCGCCTGAAAGCTCAAAACACATAAACAATCGGAAAAACGACCCAGTACCGTGGGTCAACACCGAGCCACAAGTTGCGCAAAAATTATAAATTTTTCATTGAAAGATAAAACAGGTCGACCCCGCGATTACAAATCATGAGGGTCCAACCCCTCCTACTGGAACAAAACGGCAAAACAGTAAATACGTAAAAGCAAAGGAAGATTGAGAAACTATGACTCTGGTGCTGGCGCGATCTCCTCTTCAGGTGTTGGGATTCTCACGTTCAGAGGTTGGGGGTCCTCAACCAAGATAGGCATTGTGGAACTCTGACCCACCGCTTGGGCTTCCTTTTCGGAATCGGAGTCGGCAGGGACTTTGAGCATGGGATGTCGGAGGGCAGCCATCACCTCGGCACACTTATCAATGTCTCCACTACTGCCGGCCTTGAGGCCTTCCTTCAACTGCTTTTGTGCTTCCTCCAAGCTCTGCCACGTGGGCAGCTCTAAGTCCTCTACGGTCGCTTGCCTGCCATCGGCCTTCATATCGGCCTAAGTAGTGGTCCACCTAAATGCGACCTTGGACCAATCGACCTCTTCTTCTTCCTCCTCAGCCTCCGGTGGGAAAGCAAGTGCCCACCGATCTTCTTCATCAATCAGCGGTTTTTCCTTGTCCATCGCCTCTTCGAGGGGCTTCAACCGGTCGTTGAACTCCGCAGGCAATACCCCCGAGAAAAATAGAGCAGCCAGCCCAATCTTCTCAACATCGAATAGCAGCTCGCGAGGAATTGGATGATACTTGTGCACTTGGGACAGGCACTTAAAGAAACCGAAGTCCAGGTCATTCACGGCTAGCGTTCCTCCGACCGTCTCAAAGACGTCCGAGTTGATGAAGTCCCAGACCGCCTTATCCCGGATCGTCGGCAGCAGTTTGTCGATGCTCCAGAACGAGCACTCAATCCCGTAGTCCCAACCAGCATTATACCCCACGAGCCAGCCCTCATTTTTCCCTGCTTTGTGGGCCCTCTTGCACGTTTTCTCTTATTTTTTCTTCTTGGTATCGAGGAGGCTGCGGGTCGAGGCCAGTTCCATCTCCAACTTCTCTTGTTTCTCTCGAAGGGTCACTAACTCAACCTCTAGGCGACCGACGCCTGGAGCTGTTCGTTCAGGTCTTTTACGATGGCCTTGTGGTCGGCCTGTGACTCCTCCTGCGCCTTCTTTAAGCGCGCACACTCGTCCCTTCAACTCTGAGAGTCCAAGACGGTGGCTCGCTTAGACAACAGTTGGCTCCGTGCCTTGCGGTTAAATTCGTTCTGCCTGGTAAGATGATAGAGTCGGACAGAGGACTGTAATAGCAGAGATAACGCATTAGCAAAGGAAAATAGGGAAACTACCTTATTTGAAAGAAGGCAAAGAAACCCCAAGTTACTTACTGCGGCATGAAATCTGGCAGCATTACAGAACAGCGTGGCGTCATCTTTCCTCTCCAGCTCTGCATGATCAGCTGAAGTCTGTAGAGCGTAGTAGCACGCCGACAATGCATCCAAGTCGACGGGGTCGGTCGCAATCTTCCTCTCTCGGCCCTCTTCATCACGCTCTAAAAAGCCGAAGGGATACCTCGCGCCCTCAAATTGGGGGAGGTCAACTACGAAGTCGTACTCGTTCGGGTGCATTTCGAACTCCGGGGGGGCTGCGGTCCGATATGCGTGGACCTTCAGCTTTGCCCGACGACCCCCATCCCTCTGGGTCGCGGTCGCGGGCCGACCCACCCCTCGGTCCTCTGCCATCTTTTCTTTCCCTCTCTTCTTCCCGGAGGCCTTTTTAGAAGCGACCCCGCCCTGCTCCATGGCCTTGCTCTTGCCCGTTCGCTAGGCCCGGGACACATTCTTAGGAAGCGGGTCCCCCACGAGCTCGTTTTCTGACCCGAGGTCCCCGACAATCTCCACGGTCGTTCCCTTCTCCTGCGAGCTACCCCCAGTGGCCACAGTCGTCTCGTCCTGCTACGCGGTCGGTGAAATGATACCATCCCAACGTTGACCAATAACTTGCCCTAATTCTTTCATGCGGGTGAGGGTGTGGGCCTCCAACAACCCTTCATGAAGCGTGACCTGCTCCGCCGAGAGCACCTCTACTTGCTCTCCCGCCGCAAACTTTTTCTTAAACTCTTTCTCCCTTTGCTGGGCTTTGCGCTTAGCGGTTTTGTCCCTGGCGAGCGTCATGATCGTACCTGCACAAGAAAAATGAGTCAGACCCAGAAGAAAGCAAGCAAGCAGTGAAAATTAAAAGAAATAAGTTTAATTGTGGAAACGTGCTTGGCTTGGAAAGATCCACTATGTCATCACTAATCTTAATCTTCCCGTGTCTCACTACCCCGGGGGCCAGTCCCAAGCTCTGGAGCAGGAATGAGTTAGTGAACATGTCCCTCTCCAAAGGCGCCACCCGTTTCAGAGCTGTCATCAACTTATTGGGCCAGGTCACTCGCCCCCTATCCAACCCTGTCACTTCCGCATTATTCCAGGAGGTGCGTTCCAAACCATCCCAACCTCCCGGGAACTCAACGAACACCCACTTGGTCTTCCAATCGACCCCATGCGAGGTCTTGGCCGAATCAAAAAGTTTACACCCCGCCCGAGATTGGAATTTCACGAACCCTCTGTGGTCGGGAGAAGCAGCAGCATCGACTGAGGCTGAGAACAACTCCGTGAAGTGCTCCACGCTTTCGTCCTGGCCCAGAAATCCCATCAAAACCCGGAAGGCCATCACCATGGCATGCCCGTTAGAAAGTAATTGCACCGGGCTAATCTGCAAAGCGTTGAACAGCACGACCTGGAACGGTGTAAAAGGCAACCGAAACGTATACTCAATTGCCTGTAAGGATATGGCGATACACCCTGCGGGAGGAGCCCCCATGTTCTGGGTCGGCTCTGGGATGATTACATGACACTTGTTCTTCGCCTTCCCACACCCCGTCAAGCGATTCTCCGCCGTGTCTCTCTTCGACTTGCTAACGTTGGCCGCGAACTCATGGTAATATTTTACTGTCTTCTGGGCCCCCTTCTTCTTCCGGCCCCCTCTCTTCCTTGTAGGCGCAGCCTCAACTTCCGACCCAGATTCACTCCCTACAGACATCCGCTCTATCTCATCTGCGAATGCCTCAAGTCCGGAGTTCTCCTTCAACTCAGCATACCCACTCCCAGAGACTTCCTCTCTACCCGCCTCAAGTGTCTGGGCCCTAGACGCCGCCGCTCTCTCCGCGAACTCCCTCTGGTCTCGGAGTTCAAACACGTATAACTCCGAACGATGGGTACTCTTGGTGCGAGCCATGTGTGCAAAATGGAGATGGAAGAAGAAAAGAATGGAGAAAAGAAAGGAGATCTGGAAAAGCAAGTGCGTACCTCTGAAAATTTTGGGGATATAAGCAAAGTACTCTGTGAAATTCTCTCTCTATATGCTCTGAGGTCTCGTCAAGCAAGTGGGGAAAGAGAAAAATTCAGCCTAAGTCCCCCCTTTTATAGATGACAGTTAGGTACTGAGAGGCCCCTTCCTTCAAATCGTGGCCCTCCACGATCTCTTGCCTCAACCGTTACTCGCTAGGGATTCGCGCACGTTCTGTCCCAGAAACGGCTGCAGTTAATGCTCCATGAAGAGGCGTGTTAAACCCAATCTGTTTTCAAAAAAGGCAATCATTGCGGAAAGGCGGTTAAAACCTAGTGTTTCCCGCCACCCTCATTAATGTGCACAGACACGTGGCACCCATGTGCCCTCAGCTTTCGACCCCCTCCGGTCGAACCCACCTTGCTCAATCGAGTCCAGCTCGGTCGTTCGCAGGTCGAGAAGAACCCCAGGTCGAGGCGCCCCTGCCTCCAATGCCTTATCTCAAAGTCCACAGGAACATAAATGTACCAATGGACTTGGGGGGAAAGATGATAAGGGAGAAATCGGGACTCCCGCATGGCCACTCAGCACACGCCACGTGGTCGCTGACGTGGACAAATAGACGCTTCTATATTTCGACCCCCAGCCTGAGTTTGTCATCGACCCACCCCTTGGAGGAATCTGCCGACTTTATACCCCGTGCGACTGGCGGTCGCGACCCAAGCCCCACATTCGACCGAGATGGGCGGTCGAAACCGACCCACGGTCTTCCGTACGCGAGCATTAAATGCAGATTCCCTCCGCTACCACGTGCATTAAATGCGGCCTCCTAAGGACACTGTTACGGCGTGGCTGCAGAGAAGGTACAACGCTTTCCATCAGCAAGCACTGTTCCGGTCACCATCTCAGCCCACCTTTAGCAGACCGAGATCCACACTTATTGGGAGGTGTCCTCGCACACAGTCATCGCCTATATAAGCCATCTCTCCCAGAGATGGGGGTAAGCTTTCGACACTAAGCTTTTCTGCGCACATTGAACTCTTTCATACACTCTTGCATTCCCGACCCAGAACGAGTCCCAGACTTGAGCGTCGGAGTACCAAAAAGGGTCCAACCGCCACATTCCCCTTTTTGGTCTTTGAGTTCACGTTTGTTCCTTCCTTTTCCAGCCAAGGAGAACTTCAGAGCACTTCCACGTTATAAATTCTTGGATGATTGGGAGTTCTAATCCACCGTCCAGCGCATAGCCAAATTTCGACACGATCAAATATATTTAAAGAATAATTGCACTTAGTTTGTCCAGTTGCTAATAAATAATAATCTATGATCTATGATCACTCATGGTTAGGTATAAATAAAATTAATACAATTAAAGTAAATATGTGAAACAAGAAAACAAATTGAAATTAATGTGGTTATTTTCTTTATGATAGAATCATAGAAATATTATATCTAATTAAAGTACTATAAGTAAGAACACAAAAATTTATTAACAAATTAAATGAAGCTTTAAT
>JBBMKE010356514.1:0-13155 GCA_037834125.1 Lippia alba | reverse complement strand
GCTATTTTTCCGCAGGACCTCCCCTACAGTATCGTCACCGCAGTAGAGTTTAACCACCAAGTTCGGGATGGATTGGTATGGTTCCTCTACGCCTAGGACACCAGAATATCGAACCATGAATGAAGAAAGGCATGAGAGAAAAGCCTATTGGCTAGTGATTGTGAGGCCCCAAAATAAGATACAATGCGAAATGCAAAAGACTCAACCTACTAGACTCGAACAACTTGAAACAAAAACCGCCTCCTAGCCAAACCAAAGTCCTACACCTGCAAACTCAAAAAACAAATGGGAAAAAATAAAAAACGAGGAGGGGTCAGTCTTAAAGACTGGTGAGGGGGATAACACACACACACATACATATACATAAGAGCAAAGCATATCAAAATTTATACAGATTCATGAACAGGGGCATGGTTTTTGCAATTCAAAACATTTTAAGTCCCATGATACTATATATAGAAAAGAGTTAGGACGAAGGCCAAAATCCACCACTTTTAGTAATTAAAAATTCACGTCCGTTTCATAAATCAAGTGTGAACCCACACACACATGACTCGGCGAGCACGAGCCTCAAACTCCCCTTTCTCCATTCACAAAAAGGCAAACCAAAACTCACACTAATATGGAATTACACAAAGCATATCTTTCACTTCTCCACTTGATGGAAGGGTCGGCCAACCCTAACTATCCACACATATAAGTATGGTTCGTGAGTTTCACGACACTAACTCCCTGAGGATTCCATCCCCCACCTGCCTCCCACTGGTTCTGGGGTGATCCTTTCAAAGTTGGAGACCTCACTAGGGAGTACCCGACGGCCCGCTGCTGTCCCGGGACTGCTTTCGCACCGAATCTCCTGGGGCCCCACACAAAACACACAAAGCATAGTTTTCAAAAAGCTCTCGCCATTTTAGAAATCCCACTTACACACACACCAACTCTTTTCCAAAACAAACAAACCAAAATAGCTTACATAATACATAAAAGGGTTTTCAAATGTTTCTTGACAAAAAGGGCATAATCCCACAAAATACATATCCAACACACGTATCTAAATACATATACATATATAGGTCACATGCGGGCTTAAAATTCAGGTAGGGCTATAGGTCGCTTAACTAAAAGAAAGAAAACCTCACCTTGACGACCAAACAGAACGAAACGAACCACCTCCTCAACTAATAAACGAACCTAAGAACAAAACAACAGACAAAGACTAACTTGGACTCAAAATGAACCAATTAGATGCTCGGCATATGCACGCGAATGCAAATGATGCATAACAAATGCAACATGAATGCACTTAGGTCAAACGAATGCATCTAAAGTCATATTGTAGCACAAATCACATATTTTACGTTAAACAAATCCACGGACTTCATGAAAAGGACATAGAGGATCATATAATATATTCACAATGCATAAACTTCATACAAGAAGCAAGGAAGTCACATTCAAGGCAAACAAGTCAAGTATGAAATCATTCAAGTTCATAAAAGAGCATATAAGGCACATTCGGTAACATATTGCACATAAGAGCGTCAATCTCACATAATAATTCCATAAAAAAGCACATAACACATATTTCATGAATTATGAAACATATATATATCATATAAGGAGCATGGAATCACATAAAAGGCATATAAGCAAAGTACAAAGTCATTCACGCACTTAAGAGAACACATTATGCACGTTCGTTCATATCATGCACGTTTCACATCCAAAAAGGCTATAAATTTAACACAACATTCTTAACACATTATTCATACATATATCACATCCAATTCAAGCATTAACAAGTCATACAACATCATATCATGCATATAAACAAGCACACAACACACTACAAACAAGCACGAACAAGGAAAAAGGCGAAACGAACAAGCAAACGGAGGAAATGGCAAAACGGAGGAGCAGGGGAGGGTAACAGCCATTACCCCTCCATAAGCCAATATAAGGTAATGGCCGTTACCTGGTACAGGGGCTCCAGACCTGGGGGTAACCACCGTTACCCCCAAAACACACAAAGGCCCTTAAAAGGGCGTTACCCTGAATCTCAGCCCTGTTCCAGCCCCAAAAACCCCCACAAATCCCTTCCAAACGCACACACACACATCATATAAGGTTTATACATCAAATAACCAAAGATTCATGACCTAGATCATACCAAAACCGAAGCTAAAGTGAAGGAAATGCAAGAGATGCACACATGTTCATCATTTTCAAGCTTTAAAGCAAAGTTCATCAATGGTGGACCCTTATGCAGAAACTTATCATGAAATTCATACTTTGAATCATAAAGAGGGATGTCTAAGGAACTTATATCTAGCTTCAAATCAAGAAATCATGCAAAGAATGGCAAGAAATCATCAATTGAGGCATATGTGCGCACTATTCAACATCTTGGCCAAAACATGATCAAACCTCAATCACATTCAATCTATCCATACTTATAAGAAATCTAGGAAGATGGAGGATCCAAAAATGTAATAACCTATCGAATTTGAAGGAGAATGATGGCCGAATGAGCAAGAAATCGAAGGTGAATAGTGCTTGACCCCTTTTCTCTCTTCTCTTCTCATTCAGTTCGGTTTGCAGCCCTTCTTTCCTTTTCTCTCTATTCTGAACGAAATAAGGGAGAAATGGGGGTGAATAGGGTTATAAGGGTTCAAGAATGGGTCGATTCGGAAAAGAAATGGGTCGGTTATGACTAAAACGGTTGGGTCTCGCAAAGCTGTCACAAGGGTCGCGTTTCGGGCAAAATTCGGAGGATCAAACAGGCTTAAAAAGATGTGAGGACGAATTCTCTAGCTTGAATTCTTTGTTATGAGTCCAACGCCACTTCCGAAATTTAAACCCGAATTCTCGAGCTCAAGTTACGCCATCCAAAACCCAAAAGCCCCGTCGACTTCGGACAGTCAAAACACACAAAAAACGAACCTCAAAACATAGAACGAACACATAAGCACACTCTTAACACATAAAGCTCATGCATAGCAAAGTCCTACAAAAAAATCAGAACTCAAAACGAGCACACGAAGGTCACGCACAAGAGCAAAGAAGTTAAAACGTTCAAATAGGTCAAATACTTCAAATTATTTCAAATAAATCATATTAATAAGAATATAATTACGTAATTAAATAAATTAAAAGCGCAATTAACACTCTCGTTAGGGCATACTTGTAGAGCCAAAAAGTCGTGATGTTACAGGCTGCGGTACATAACAAGCTCCGCACACCTTAGTCCTTTCTTATTTTTACAATGATCATGAGAAGCTCACAAACCATCTTCTTATCACAAAAGTAGTCTTAAAGATACGATCCTAAGATTTAACTCCGTAATAGCATTAGTCATGAAAAGGACACCAATCCTAACCAACAAACTCAAGAAGCTTGGAATGTTTGAGTTATTACACATGCATCTCATCACTCTCAAGTAAACATGGTGGCAAATTGTCAATGATGTGTGACTCTTATGCACGTTTACAAGATAATTACGGATCATGTATTCATGCAGTCGAATAGAACAAGCATCAAGTCGATAATTAATCAGAAAATCATCCCAAAATCATGCTCAAACCATACACTCAAGATGCATGCATATACCAAGGAATACGAAGCTTTAAATGCTCATTTAGACCTCACAAACCAAACATGAATCAAACAAACAACTTAACTAGAATCAAGATACTTAGTTGCTGTTCATATTTACATAATATTCAGCTACTAAACTGATCAAGAACTGGAAATTAACAAGACAAATCAAACTACAAAAGATATATTAAACCACTTCACAATCACTTCATGAAATTCAAGTAAAAGAGGGAAAGAAAGAGGGATGCTTGCTCTGATCGAAACAAGGGATTGAACCCCTGTTCTTGTTGTGTACCAGCAGCTCTAACTGCTACCTTTCCTCCCCTTTAGCTACCCCAGACTGAATATCCCCTTGATCTCACATAAACTTTGCTTAAATAGTTGGAAACCTCCTTTTTGACACACAAATCAAGGCAAATATTCTTTAGCATCCCAAAACCTGATTATTATTCTTCTCAAGACGCAAAATACTGACAAAGCAGCTGCAAGTAGCTGAAGTTCGCCAAAGATAGAAAGTCAGTCGCAACTTTTGACTTTGATGACGTGTCTGCTATGTCACCTTTAGCTTAAGGGATGATCATGGCTTGAAGGTCATGGCTCAGGCCATTTTTTGCACTTATCTTCTCTTTCAGTCCAGATTTTGCATAATCCTTCATTTCAACTCCAATAGACCTGCAAAGCCATTTTTAAGTATAAGTAAGTATCATTTCAGTTAAATACAAGGGGAAATTAAGGAAATTAAAGCTCTAATTATACGCTAACATGTTAATTTTCCGAAATGATGTTTACATTATAGGCAAATTAACAACAACATTTGTAGAAGGCAAATATCTCATACTTATTCCTACAAATCTATCGGGCTTGCTCTTAAACCAAGGCTCATCACCAATTAAAGTAAACAATTTATTACGGGTTGCAAAACAACTCACCCATCCTAATATATAAAAGCAAATGACTTCTTAGTTTTCTAAGCAAATTTGTTTATGGAAAAATTATGCCAACTAAAAAAAGATATAATATATCGCTAGTTAGCCCAAGTAATTAAGGGTTATTTCTTCAAGACAATAACTTTATATTCGAATCACTCTATCCACTTTGGAGGTGTTTGTTTAAGAA
The DNA here is from genome assembly GCA_037834125.1 of Lippia alba. Lineage (NCBI taxonomy): Eukaryota > Viridiplantae > Streptophyta > Magnoliopsida > Lamiales > Verbenaceae > Lippia > Lippia alba. The sequence continues at coordinate 8,442 of JBBMKE010356514.1, read as the reverse complement.
TAAATAAAACAAAATAAAAGACAAATTCATTTATTACAAATTATTTTTTCTTGAACATGACCCTTCGTGTGTCTGAAATGATTAGTATGTCTTGTTAAAATAATTAATTGAAATGTTGTTGTTTGAGATTTTAAGTCCATTTGCTAATATATATATTTTTTAACTTTATATTGTTAAATGTATCTTCAATCAAAAAATATTTTATTATATAACTCTTGTATAGGAAATTCAGCACCAAAAATTTTAAATTGAATTATAAAATTAAGATAGAACATTGAAAAATATTAGGATTATATTTTTGCTATTTTCGATTTCATTAGACATCATTTCGAATGCACTAACACTTTTAAAAATATCATTTTTCCGTGTCGTGTCATGTCGGACCCCCATGTTCGATACCATGTCTGATACTTCTCATGTGGAAAATTTACAAAAAAATTCATGTCGCCGTATCCATGTCATGTCGTGTCGTGTTGTGTCCATATCGCCGTATCCATATCCGTACAACGTAGGACATCATTAATTATAGTAGACATTTCAAATTTGTAGGACTAAAAATTGTAAAAGTTGGTGTAACTATAAGGATTATTCAATTTGGATGTAATTTAATTCATATGATTCCATTAAAAGAGTGCTTGTTGGATTATGCATTTTATTTTATAATGGGATAATTTTTTTTATCCAAACAATACCTATTTTTACTGGTTATCATTCCATATCAACATTCACTACATACCGTCATTCCAACATCGCGATTCATGGTATATCATCATTTCAACTTTGCGATTTTCATAAATAACCTTCTTTGGAGGGTTTTAAGCGGTTTCGATGGCCTGAAAACAAATCATGTAAAACTTCCGTTGTATTTTGCCATCTTAACTTTGTGATTTTCACAAATAACCTTCTCCAATAGGCATTTAGCAGTTGTTGTGGCTTGAAAATAATTGACGTGAGTTTCACATGCCTTTATTAAGGACAAATTTGTCTTTCAAAATTGTCTTCTTCACCTAAACAATATGCGTTTTCCAATACAATTAGTTCCCTTCCTCCTTTCTTTTTCTTCTTTCTATTAGGAAACAACACAATAATGCATCTTGCACAAACACACTCAAAGCATGAAATAGAAATAACAACACAAGATTTAACGAGGTTCGGCAAAGCCTACGTCCTTGGGTAAGAATAGAGAGAGTTTTTCACTACGAAAAAAATGATACAAAGTACGTTACATCCAAATTAGGTTTCCCCCAAACTAATAAACTTCTTGTGCTTCCCAACCCAACAATAATAAAACCAGTTTCTAACCCCTTAACCCAACACTAGTTTTATTTTTTCCTTTGCAGGTCGCACCGTAAGTTTATCAGATCCAGATATGTAACACCCCGTATTTCTGAGCCGACAGGTAAATTATGTGATTTAATTATTGTATGCATTTTAATTGAATTTATGTGAATTAGGTGAAAATTGATTGCATTTAATTGCATTTCATTTAATTTAATTGTCGGAGAATCGAACCCGGAACCACCTTGAACCGAACAAATTAAACCGAGAAAATAAAAAATCGAACCCTTAGCCTAAGAACCTAACCGGTTCAGCCACATAAGGCCTTGAACCCTAATTTTTCTCCACACTTATGCAATTCAAGCTAGAAGAAAAGCAAGAAGCTCTCCAAGACTCCAAGCCTTGATCCAACTTCAAGATTCCATATCTCCTTCATTTCTTCATCAATTCTCGATCCGAAGTGAGTTCTGGAAACCCCATGACATCTTCTATCATCTACTCCGATCATTTCTTCATGAAATTTGTTGCATATATGATTTTGGGCATATAGATGAATAGTAAGGGTTTAATGCATATATGTTGGGTATGAGCATATGAATTGGTATGATTGGTTATGGACTTCATATATGAGTGCTAGATGTTGCATTTATTGTATTTATAGCATGAGTTTGGTTGGTGATTGCATTAATGGCTTGTAGCCAAATTTGGTTATGAAATGCATTTGAATGGAAATTGAGATTTTTGCACCCATATCTTGTTTTTCTTGTTGCATATGCATAAATATATGTCCCTTGATTTATTGTTGATGCTTGTGATGTGTTGGTTTGGATAAATTAGGTGTTTTGGTTGAATTGGGGTTGAACCACTGTTTTTCCTGCAATTCTGTCCAGAAATTTCAGGCCAAACGGGCGGTTGGCCCCTCAGTTGTTTTTGAAAATGCCCATTTGGAATGGCGCCAGAATACAAAACTGTGAGATGCAAACGGCTGCTTGGATTTTGTGAAGAAAGGTGAAACGGCCGTTTGTGTTTAAAAATCTGAGGCAGTAGCTTTTTGAACTCCCGTTTGGATTTTGTGTTGTTTTGGCAAACGGACGTTTGAAGAGCCCAAAATCGTTACAGAAGCAACTTGAACGGTCGTTTGGATTTCCTTTAGAAAAGTGAAACGGCTGTTTGGGAAGCATTTTCTAGGAACAGACGCATGTCACAGGGGCGTTTGGGATTTGTTCTAAAACACCAAACGGCCGTGTGAGATGCCCTTTCCGTTTTTGGATTTTTCGACTTTTGCGGTTTAATTCCTTTGATCCCTAAATGCTTTGGTATGTCCTTTTTATACGTTAATTAGTATTTCTTCCACTTGTTTCGTGACGTGCAACTTTTCCTTGCATGAGCTGCGTTTTCGAGTGCTATTCTGTGACTTTTTGGAATTATTTGAACATGTGTAACAAGCATTTGCATCTCATGCATATCTTTTCATTACCGTGGCGTCATTTTCAGTCCATATAGAGTCTGAGTCTCGGGTTTCTTATATTTCCTTTCAGAGGAGGACCCGGTTGACGAGCCCGAGGCATAAGATCTCACGCTCACTTCACTTTTGCTTTCTACTTTCAAGGTGAGGTTAGGATTTTGTATAGCTAAGTGACCTAAGACCTTTATGTGACGTTTTCTTGCCCCGCATGTGAACGTATTCTATATGTATATGTAAATATGTGTCGGATCTATTATGTTTATGACCTTGTGGAACAAGCTTACACCGAAAAGGTATATATGAGCCTTTCCAGTTACTCTTGTTCAGTTTCAGTTTCTGTTAGCGAGCTAAGCCATGAAAGATTGGTTCTGTGATAGGTTTTATGTTTGTGAGCTCAAGGAGCTATGGGTAAGGAACCCTCGGGACGGTATAGGGTCGTTGAGGTTAAGCCTGTGCATAGTCTCCACCCAAGATATCACGTGTGACCTCGGGAGCTAGGGAAGATGTGGTATTTTGATGCCTCCGGTTATCCAGGGAGGACCCCATAGTAGGTTAGCTACCTCGCGGGGTTTGTTATATGTATGGATGGTTAGGATCTTCCATCATTGGAGTAGTGGAATGATATGTTTATGTTTTCGGTTTTTGATATGTTCTGAGAAGTAGGTTGGAAGCTAGTACTGACCGAGCACTTATTTCTGTTCAGTTATGAGAATTATGAATCGGAATAGAGATTTTGCAAAACCTATTATTGTTATGAATCGGAATAGAGAATTGGAGTAGTGGAATGAAATGTATATTATGTTTGTTTTGGTTTGTAAAACCTATTATTGGTTCATGAATCCACTTTTGATAAATACTATGTTATATGTATATAGTGTGTGGGTGTGCGTTAGCCCTCTCACTCAGTCAATAGATTAATTCCCTCCATTTATTTTTTTCAATTGCAGGTTTTTGGTCGGGAGCTAGACGGAGATGTGTGTCTGCACGTCTATACTTGTCAGTCTAGTTTTAGACATACGTACATTCCTGCTTATATTTTGTATTATTCTGAATACTTGGAAATTTTGTATATGAAATTTTGCAGGCCGTGTCAGCCATTGTACATGTTATGTTGGGAACTTTGATGCATGTATATATATATTTTATTTGGTTTTAATTTACAGCTTCCGCGCACTCTGAGTCTTTGTTAGTTAGCTCCGCCTAGCTTAGTTGTGTGTGGTCACCCATTCGCTAGGATTTGGATTCGGGTACAGATTCATTTCGTGATGGGATTCGGATCTTGGAACGGGGATGTGGTCCCTACTTGTGGGGTGCTACAAGATATAATTTGGATCCACCACAAAAATCAAGACAAAAAACTAACAAATCTTTTCCTTGACTTGAATTCTCTTCTCAAACCAGAAAATCAAAACTCTGTCTTGTACATAGCCCTCGTAAGGACACTATTCGGTACTGTACACTCCAAACAAGTTCAGACAAAGTCTAAACGTGTTAATCGGAACTGTCTTGGTCATCATATCAGTTGGATTATCATATGTAGACAATTTCTTCAACCTTTTTTTTTATGTGTGCAAGAAGCCGTGGAGTTTTTACCGAGGCCTCCTTCTCATATATATCAAATCAGAGCAAAAAATATAAAGATGCATGATTCAAGGATCCGCAAGATAATTCGCGAATGAAATGATGCCTGACATCAATATGTTTTGCACGCTCATGGTACATCTGGTTCTTGGTAAGATGAATGACACTCTGGCTATTACAAAACACTAAAGTTTTATCTTGAACCAAACCAAGATAACTTACCAAACTCTGCAATCAAATAGCTTCCTTGACTACTTTTGTAATAGCCATATATTCAGTCTCTCTAGTAGACAATGCAACAACAAATTTCAAAGTCGCCTTCCAACTAATGGCACCACCAGAAAGAGTAAAAACATAACCTTTCAGCAATCTCCTCTTGTCTAAGTCTCCAGTATAGCTTGAATCTACATAGTCAACCACTGAATCACACAATTTGACCCTGGCAAAAGTCAAACCAATATCTGCAGTGCTCTTCATATATCTCAATATCCATTTCACACCCTGCCAATGCTCCTTTCTCGGAAATCCCATGTACCTACTCACAACACAGACTTCATGTGAAATGTCAGGATAAGTGCAAACCATAGCATACATAAGACTACCCACAAACTCGAATATGAAACACTCAACATCTGTTCCATCTCCTCATCTGTCTTCTAAGAGAAGTCTACACATAATCTAAAATGGGAAACAAGCAGGACAGATACATGCTTAGCACTTGTCATATTAAACCTCTGAATAACTTTCTCAATATAGGACCGTTGAGATAACATAAGTTACCCAACACTTCTATCCCGAGTTATTTCCATCCCTAAAATCTTCTTTGTTGCACCAAAATCCTTCATTTCAAACTCCTCACATAGCTGCTTCTTCAGCAAATTTATCTAAGACATATCTTTAGCAACAATAAGCACGTCATCCACATACAACAACAAATACACAAAAGAATCCTGAGCAAGGTACTTATGATATACACAATTATCATATGCACTTCGTGTAAAGCCACTACGAATCATAAATGTATCAAACCATTTAAACCACTGCCTAGGGGACTGTTTAAGACCATACAAAGATTTTTGAAGCAAACAAACATGATTTTCCATACCTGGTGCAATAAAGCCTTTAGGCTGACTCATATAAATCTGCTCATCCAACTCACCATGCAAGAATGCAGTTTTCACATCTAACTACTCAAGCTCTAAGTTATGAAGAGACACCATAGCTAACAAGACCTTGATAGAACTATGTTTCACAACTGGAGAGAATACTTCATTGTAATCTATCCCCTCTCTCTAAGTAAACTCTTTTGCGACTAACCTTGCCTTATATCTAGGTGTTTCAACCCCCGGATTGTCATCTTTTATTTTGAAAACCCATTTGTAGCCTACTACATTTTGAACATTTGGTAATGGAAAAACTTCCAGGTCTGATTCTTATGAAGAGACTCAATTTCCTCACTCATAGCTCCAATCCACTGATCCACATCTGAACTTGAAATAACTTCTTTATAGCTATTAGGCTCATGGCCGTCAACTGTTTTTGCAACTGATAAAGCAAATACAACAAGATTTTCATATCCAATAAGATTTCCATCAGCTACATGTACATACCTCTGTGATGGTCTAATTTGTCTCATCTCTCTGCCTGTTGCAATCCTATACTATTGTTGTTGCTCAGGTGCTTTATCAACCTCAAGATTTTGTACATCCTTCACTCCTAAATTACCGGACTGAGATAGTGGAGTTTCAACATCGAGCTCTATTTAGTCTTTCACACCGGGATCTGACTCTGCTATTGTCTTTTCCTTCTAATTATCCAGTGAGGCAGACTCATTAAACGTCACATCCCTGCTGATAATAAATCTTGAAGAATTCTCATCTGTGCACCACAACCTGTAACCTTTCACTTCAGATGCATATCCTAGAAATATGCACTTCTTTTCCCTCGCTTCAAGTTTACCATCCTTCACATGAACATAACTAGGACAACCAAATATTTTTAAATTTGAATAATCAGCAGGTGAACCGGATCATATCTCGAAAGGAGTTTTGAACTCAATAGCTGTAGATGGAGATCTGTTGACCAAATAACAAGCTGTGTTGATTGCTTTAGCCCAAAAGTCTTTGCTCAAACCCGAATGTAAGAGCATTCTTCGTGCTCGATGATAAAGCGTATTGTTCATCTATTTTGCAACACCATTTTGTTGTGGTGTGCCTACGCAAGTACGGTATCTCACTATGCCCTCATTGCTGAAGAAGTCATTGAACTTAGAATTGCAAAGTTCCAACCAATTGTCAGTCAGTCCAAAGACATTTCACTTTTCTTTCAGTCTGCCTTTCAATCATCGTCTTCCACTTAACAAATGTTGGAAATGCCTCATCTTTATTCTAGAATAATAATCGGTCTACGTCATAAAGTACCTGGCACCACTCTTTGAAGCAATTCTGTATGGACCCCACAAATCTGAATGAATGTAATCCAGCTTCTCATTAGTGTTGTGCACCACCTTCTTGTTGAACTTTACTCTTTTTTGTTTTCTGAACATGCAATATTTATAAAACTTTAAAGTTTCACTCTTGTACTTGTCAAAAAATTTGGTTGGCTCAAAATTGACAGTCCATGTCACTCATGTGACCAAGTCGTAAGTGCCACAATTGAGACTGATTCTGATTATTAATACTTGAAGCTACAACAGCTTTCCCTTCAACCACGCTCCCCTGAAGCAAATACAATCTAAATTCCATATTAACCTGCATGAGTTCAATAGAGCCTTTACACACTGTAAGAACTCAATTTTTTGAATGAAACTTAAATCCTAGATAGTCAAAAGTTGAAAAAAAATTAAATTCTTCTTAATTTGAGGAACATGCCAACACTCAATGCTTCTAACAAAACCATCAAACATTCTTAATTTGATGTATCCAATTCCTTCTATAGGTAACGAATTATTATTACCCAAATAAACAGTCTCACTTATATGTTTGTAAGTTGCAAACCACTGTTTGTGAGGACACAAATGAATATTTGCATCAAAATCAAGAACTCAAGAGTTCTGCCCATGATTCGAACTCACAGACAATACCTCTCATGCAGTGTCACTATAGTCAAAATAAAAAAATTGGCAACAATATTAGCAGAATTCTCCTCCTTCAACTTAGGACAATCTCTCCTAAGGTGACCCTGCTCCCCGCACTCAAAACAACGTAGTTTTTTAATTCTAGACTTCAATCTATCCTTAGGTTTCATTCTAAAATAATCTCTCATATGTGATCTTCCCCTACTCACCAAACCTTCACCTTCTGTTATGTTTCTAGAAAACTCTTTTTCAACTCTTTTGACTTCAGACTATTACTGACGTCATCCAGTGAAATACAATCTTTTCCATACAACAGAGTATCAACAAAAGTCTCATAAGATTGTGGCAACGAGCATAACACAATCAAAGCTTGATCCTCATTATCAATTACAATATCAATATTCTTCAGGTCCATGATTATCGAATTAAATTCGCTAAGGTGGGATTTAATAGGTGTACCTTCATTCATACGGAGATTATACAATATCTTTTTCAGGTAGAGGTGATTTGTCAGCGATTTCGTGGAATACAATTCCTCCATCTTCTTCCACGCCTTTGTTGCAGAATCTTCAGTAGCAATCTTTCGAAGAACTCTATCAGTGACACTCATGAAAATCGCACTTAGTGCCCTCAACTTAGACTTCTCCGTCTCATTTGTATCTTCCTGAAACTTCTCTTCAATTGCCTTCCATAATCCTTGCAAAATTAGGGACGATCTCATTCTAATCTTTCATAGACTGAAACTAGATCCCCCATCAAATTTCTTGATTTCGGCAACGGAGTTTTACGTGAGTTATTTTCAGGCACCGAAAACGCTAAAGACCCATCAGATAACATTGTTTGTGAAAAAAGCAAAGTTCAGATAGCTATTTGTATTGAAAGTTGATCAAGAAAGTAAACTACAAAATGGGCAAAATACGGATAACAATTTTTTTCCCTTTTATAAATTGGACAATTTTAGTTCCATCTTATAAAGAACTCCTATTTTAAATCAACAAGAACTTTCAACTTTATATTAATGAATTTATGATATGTATTTAAT